>JAECUM010014548.1:0-53390 GCA_016617855.1 Megalonaias nervosa
TGCTATACATACATACATACATACATACATACATACATACATACATACATACATACATACATCTTCTGGCTGTCTTTGGGCTGATATATGTTTGGCAAGGTATGTCTTTCCATCCCTCCATGTCACTGACGATAGTATACATACATACATACATACATACATACATACATACATACATACATACATACTTGTGCCATATCTGTCCTTTCAGGTTGTCCTCCATTAGATTTAACACATTTTTACTGACTTTGAAAAGCTTTAGTACATTCAACTATAATAGCCTGGTAGAAACAGAAGAAAAAAAAGAGAAAAATCATATCGAACGACACAAGTTTACTACTATAGCCTGCTCTTGCAATTTACCCAGTCTATAATACAATATAAGAATTACATCTTAGCTGATAGACATAGGTGTTCTGGCGCCGTGTGAAGAGGCTAAAACAAAAAAAATCAAATACACCCCTCCCAAAAAAAACCCCCAAACAATGATCTTCCTAGAATCGAATGCGTTCTTGATGAAATCCGCTGACTTGATGACTTGACAACAGTATGGAAGAACGTTGGAATCATACAATTTAATGGATCATGGTTGGGCATTTATCGAAGTGTTTTTATTTTTACCTAATCGCCCAAAAGTAAATAAAATCATAAGGACTTTATGTTAACTTTGCGAGTGATTAGATAGAAATTTACGAATTGATAAATTCCCAGCGATGATTAATTAATCCTGTAATATTTATTATATGCACCGCTCTGGTGGCCTAGTGGTTAGAGCGTCCGCTTCGGATGCGGGAGGTCGCGGGTTCGAACCCCGGCCGAGTCATATCAAAGACTTTAAAAAATGGTACTAACAGCTTCCTCGCTTGACGCTCAGCATTAAGAGGTTAGTGTTAGGACTGGTCGGCCTGGTGTCAGGATAATGTGACTGGGTGGAACATCATGCTACATGTCTGCGGTATGATGCCCCAGTGCTAGACATCACAATAAACTGTCACACTGCAGACATCGTAGCGATATGACTGAACAATTGTTAAAGCTACGTTAAAAATCTAAATCACACACACACACACACACACACACACACACACACACACACACACACACATTTATTACATGCAACCCTTTACCTTTCTGCATAGCCCGTTGCGTGGACATACCGTATTTAGAAGACATAATATACTATAACACACACGTAATTGAGACGCTTTATGATAAGAAATATATGTGAGGGAATTCACGTCTCAGTCGTCATATCACACACATATCTAAATCGCCATATCACAAACATATCTAAATCGTCATATCACACACATATCTAAATCGCCATATCACACACATATCTAAATCGTCATATCACACACATATCTAAATCGCCATATCACACACACATCTAAATCGTCATATCACACACATATCTAAATCGTCATATCACAAACATATCTAAATCGTCATATCACATACATATCTAAATCGCCATATTACAAAAATATTCCTCACTTTCTTCCTTTTAAATAGCGGGTAAAATCATTGTAACTTTTTTGGTACTTCGTTTCTCTGATACCTTTTAAAACAGAAACATAAAATAATATGGACACTTTATTTGTTAATATCTTATTGTAATGATCAGTATCAGATTTATGACAGAGTCAAACTTGTAATGCATGCTATATTCATTCATCAGAATGAAAATGAAACACAAAGCCACATATCCAGTAAGTGGATATCTTCCAGAGTCTTGGGATATCTTCACGGCTGCAGAGATGCAAACGTTGATTTTGGATATTGATATTCGGGTGTGTTTATTGAATGCTTAAATTTTGTACTTATTTGCAGTCTGTGATGTGAAGGGGTAATAATGAACAACTTTCTGTATCCGTGTGACTTGCATCCTACACAGTTTTTATTGCGCTAATATCAGCATATCGAGCAAGGTTGTTTGGAGACTGTTGTACCGATTCTCATTATCAGTACTCTTATGTATATTTAATTTCATTGTCTGTTAGTTATTTTTTAAATTGTTTTTAATTTCATTATATGTTATTTCATTGTATGCTATTGATTCTTCAGGGAAAGATGGAGAGAACTGGTTGTAAGGTCAACTGTGGTGCCCCAACGACCACTTGGGTTAAGGGATTGATGATGGTGATGATATGCTATTGCAATGTAACATTGTATGTTGGACTTAACCTTGTTAAAAATCAAGTTCATTTTCTACTTGACCTAAATTATTGATTTTGTTTTAATCTGTAAACAACCAATACACAGTGGCATCACTAGGGTTGGTGTCACCCAGTGGGGTAACTCATGGTGTCATCCCCATTGGACCCCCTTCCTGCATAAAAATTCAAAACTTTTATAGACAGTCATGTGCAGTAACTCATGGTGTCACGCCCATGGACCCCCTGCCAGCACAAAAATTCAAACATTTTATAGACAGTCATTTTGGTGTCACCCTTTCTGATGGTGTCACTCGGTGCGGTCCGCCCCAGGTGACGCCACTGCCAATACATGGATAAAATATTTTCTATGTGTATTGGTTTAATATTACGATCTTTATTAATAGAAGTAAACATATTTATTTGGTTCTGTGTCTAGGTTATTGGAAATCCCCAATAAATATACCTTGCCTACCTGACATATTCCACATTCTATATGATTGTTTCAGTAAAAGACCTTCTAATTATAACTGAGATTGTAGCTAGTAAGTATTATAATCATTCTAGTAGGTTATTTTCCATTAGGAAATAGTTATTGTTGGTTGAAAATACTAATTGTTACCTGAGGTCAGTAGAGGACTGTACAGTCTTGTTACTAGAAAAATGTTCATTCGTGCTTTAAGATCTTAGCAGAATTATTTGTATTATTGTTGTCCAGAAATTCATTTGGGCTGGAATATATTTCTTCGAATTCTTTAATTCAAGTGATTCTTCTCTTGACAGTGGTATGACCAATCTTCGGAATTCAGAAATTACGAATAATCTGAACAAGTAACTAACACTTCTGCAGCAACAAGAACAAAATGAACTAAAAAAAACCCTATTACTTGAATATGAACACAATTTTACAGATGTTCCAACAGGAACAAATAAAATCTACCATGACGTTGAAATTGCAAATTCCACAGCAGTGGAACGTCATCCGCACAGGATGAACCCTGTCAAACAGGAATGTTTGAAAACAGAGATTTGCTGGAGAATGAGTTCATAGAAGCGAGTTAAAGCGACTGGAGTTCACCATGTATACTTGAATCGAAGCCAGATAATACTTTCTGCTTGTACACATGCTAGAAATGTGAACAGTGCGACCAAAACAAATTCGTTCCATTGCCAAGAATCGATGACTGCATTGATAAAATTGGAAATGCAAAGTATGTCACCAAATTGGCCTTCTGAAACTTAAACGGCAAAGGAAGTTTAGGCATTCGTGACTCTATATGGACTGTATAAAAATAAAGTGATGCCGTTTAGGATGAAATTTTAGCCTTGTACTTTTCAACGATTAATGAACATGATTGAGTCTGGTTTAAATAATTGTGATGTTTACATCGATGATGTCATCATCTACAAAGACACATGGAAAGGTCACTTATAGATAATTCGGAAATTCTTTGACATACTCACTGATGCGTATTTGACAATAAGTGTATCTAAAAATGAGTTTGGCCGTGGTTGTGTTATATTTTTAGGACATATCGTGGGACATGGAAAAGTTAAACCTGTAGATACTAAGGTCAAGGCTGTGTCTGAATTCCCTGTGCCTATCAGTAAAAACCAAATGATGCTATTTGTGGGTATTGTATTCCATTATTTGCTATTGTAAACATATTTATTTGGTTATAGGTCTAGGTTATAGGAATTCCTCTATAAATATACATGGCCTACCTGACATATTCTGTATTTTATATTATAATTTTAGTAACAGACCTACTAATTATAACTGAGATTTTATCTGATAACCATTAGGATTCTTCTAGAAAGTTATTGTCCATTAGGTAATAGGTTTGTTTAGATAATGCTAATTGTGTCCTAAGGTCAAGAAGAGAACTATATAATCTTGTTCCTGGAAAATTATTAAATCTTAGCAAATCAATTATACTATTGGTGTGACCAGAAATTCATTTGGGATGGAATGTATTTCTTCATATTATCTAACTCAAGTGATTCTTCTCTGGAAACACAATGTGCTCTTCAAAAATAACGTTCTTGGAAATGAAAACTTGAAATTTCAAATAAGGACTTAACTCTTTGATTGTATTATTGTGATCCAGCAAAGACTGTTGACACATCGGCATTATATAGGCCACCACATGCACATGAATACCTTCAGCGTGGGATATAATTTGGATTTCCACTAAAGTTTAATTTGTATGATTTGTATCTGTAAGTCTTAGAATATTTAAGATTTATTTCGCAATTCCGTAAGCTCCCTTTTTACATTTTCACTTTGTATTTTAGGGAGATAAATTATTTGTTGAATTTTACAAGTTGGTTGCTTCTCACTCTTTTCTATTACTTATTTTAACACCATAGATTCGTAATAGTACAATGGATAATCTTGAATGGGAGACTTGTATCGATTCTCATTATTTGTACAATTAATAATCGTGAGTGGGAGACTGTTGTAGGTATTCCCATTATTAGGAGAATTGATAGTAGTGGGCAGTAGAATTGATAATAGTGGGCAGATGATGATTTTATTACTTAAAATTCTTGCTGACTTTGTTAGCTGGAATTCCTAAGGGAACAGCATATCAAGGGAGATAACTTGCTCTGTGTTTCTGTGCAATAAGGTAAAGAACTGCATCCCTTGAATATTATCCAATAGTCCGGTTTCTATGTTAGAAATACATATACAAGTTTTTGAATGGTCTGGATATCTTTTATTTGCCTTATCACTGTTATTTTAATGCTTTTTTATGTCTTCTTCTGCTCTTATCCTTGTTTTAAGTGGATGTTCGCACAACAGCATCCGCAGACATTTACTGTGGTATTATGGACTTTCCAAAGCTTTTTTTTTCTGTTGGCCGACAATAAAAGTATGGATGGGTTGTTGTCTTGGCGACAAGACATGATATTTCAAAACACTCAGTCCTGGCGAGCGGAAGATTTCACGATCGGTGCCACAGTACGATCACACGAAATCGAGATTTAAGAATATTCCCCAAATCGTGTCTATGTTGTCAAGATGCTCCTCTGTATATGGGATATATGATAACAACTCACTCGAGAATAGCTTGCAAAAATGAAGTTCCCTGGTACTTTACTTTTGATAATTTGAAAGTACGTCCAAGATGTCTATTAAACGAATATTTGCACAGACAAAATAATACAGTCTGAAAGAAATGTCGTACACATGAGTAAGTACTTTTGGTCATCACTGTTGGAAGTGACAGAATCAACTTTAAAGAAAACTAAACTCGCTAACGGAACTGAAATCTTTCACGCCATATTGTATTCAACTAGATCATGCCACATCGCAGTATACACAAATCAACATGATTTCTTAAATGAATTTGATATATTATCCAGAAATACTTGAAGAATCTTTTTGTTGTTGTTATTGCTTTCTTGTTATGGTTGTTGTTGTTGTTATTGTTTTGTTGCTGATGCCTCACGAGTAAGATGCTACATAGAATAGCAAACCAACTTAGATACAATTTGACGGACAGTGTATTGTGGTCGAGAAATTTCATGCATATACGAAAAGAGGTTCATGGTATCAGATAATCACACCTCCGTATATTTTTGTGATTGTGTCTCGTAACAGTTCGTTGAAGATATTACACACCTTATCGACCATATGTCGAGCAATGAAATCATATCTTTTAGGGATTTTCATTTCATGTACATTCATCTAAATATTGGCTGTTAATGGTATTTAATTTCGTAAAAGCAATGATCTGTCTTGTACAATTAAGTATGAATTTATAAAACTATGAATGCATAATGATTATTCACGAAGGATGAATAAAGAATGAAACTTGTACAAATACGGATAACATGTGATCCACAAAAAGGATGCATGCTAATAGACATAATTTCCCTCAAAATAGTGATATTGTATGTATTTATGATTTTCAGTAGGTAGTAATACTGAGAAATTCAAGAAATTTGAACAAACATCTTGGTATGTCCAGTTGACGACCACAAAGTATTTTCAGTGCCAAATCTATGTCGGATGGTCAAGGAGCCACCATTGATGACTGGCCCCTTCCAGTCTGCCGAAGAATCCCTCAAGAGCTCATCTTGTTCACTGCAGACCCGTTTGTCCCAAAGCTTTGGTCCCTCAACACGAGATAATCACTACTTTCCTCCGAGTCAACGTCATCACCGACAGCAGCACACAGCTTATACCGGAACCCACTGAGTACTACTACTCTACATCCAAGTTATGATTTCTACGGTTAAAATCACAACTCGAAACATAGGCAGCCAAACATCCAAACATTCAAACATTCATCCTTATCCAGACACATACAATCGCACCCGTGGCCGAAGTGGTTAGAGCGTCCGCCTCAGATGCGGTATGTCGCGAGTTTGAATCCCTGCCGAGTCACACCAAAGACTAAAAATGGTACTAGCAGCTACCTTGCTTGGCGCTCAGCGTTAAGAGGTTAGTGTTAGGACTGATCGGCCTGGGGTCAGGATAATGTGACTGGGCGGGACATCACGCCACATTGATGCCACATGTCTGCGGCAAGGTGCCTCAGTGGTAGATAACACTATAAACTGCCACACTGCAGACATCGAAGCGATATGACTCAAATTGTTAAAGCTACGCTAAGCTGCCAACACACTCACACACACACACACACATACGCACACACGCACATACACACACAGATAGAGAAACAGCTCCATAGCTGACAAACCTCTGAAAATATATTGACTAAAGGCATGCATCATATGCGACATCCTCATGAACAAATGCAATAATACACTCTAGCAGCAGAGAGGGTGAACAGACCATTTTTGTTCGAGACATTATTTATGAAAAATAAGCCTTCCTACGAAAAGGAAATCTTAAGGTCAGTAACGTTAAACCACAACCTCTAACTGACCATGAGATTTCTTAGGGTTAGCTTATCTCGTTACTTTATCTCTGACTCTTTGGGTTTTTTTTATAGTGTGTTTATTTTACGTGTTGGTCACTCAAAGTTGGTCGTTCACCCTCTCTGCTGCTGTAATTAACCAAAGATTTTATCCAGACCTATACGATATCTAGATCTTGGATCATGTAAATTTATTGTTATAAATCCGAACGGAATAGCTTGTGCTTTTGAAAAGAAGTTTCTAAACTTAATCATATCCATATCCCTTGAACACCAAGTATAATAAATATTTTGTAAAGTATAATTATCTACTCCATTAAACACAATTAAGATATTGCAATTATCTCTGATTACTTTAGGAATTTGCGTGTATTTCTGAGTTAAATAAATTACGTCTGTATTTTTGTGACGGCCTCGCGAAAATATCCAAGCTGGATTGGATTGTTTATCCAGCATTACATCATCGTATACTACGAGATTATTAATACATCCATCAAGATCATCTATAGATGGAGCTTCATCGATATCGGTAATAAAATCAATAGCATCATTATCAGGACACGTCAGCGACTTTGCATTTTCATTAAAATCTTTAAGTACTTCGTAACATCGTTGATCATCTACAGATGGTGCTACTAAATATAATTTATCCCACTTGAGCCATCGCATTATCAGATTAAGTAATAATTGCGTTTTACCAGACCCAGATGGGCCAAGTATAATTGCTCTGATAGAATTTGGTAGCGCTGGATGATGCTTGACTGGCTCTTGTTTTCGTGTCGCTGAGAAGTCAATTATATCCATATAATAATAATATGGATTTATATTGTGTTCGATGTAGAGCACCCACGTCCACCACTGGATTAACGACAATAATAACAAAAAATAACAGGCGCGCACTTACAGGCAGGTGTGTGAAATGTGGTACAAAAAAATACAAATTTATTTCATTAAAGACAGGTGGAGATATCGCTGCTTCGTTAGGTAAATTACCAGGAGCTCCATGGGCAAAGTATCCTGGTGAAAAACATTTGCCTGGATATAATTATTGTGGTCCTGGAACTCGTCTCGATATCCGACTCGATAACCAAGACCAACCAAAACCTGGAGAGTATCTAATAAACGCAATTGATCAAGCGTGTCACATTCATGATGTCGCGTATAAAAGTAAAGACTTACAACAACGACATCTCGCCGATATAAAATTAATTCATGCCATAAATAATGTAAAAGATAAATCACTTCGAGAAAGATTAGCTGCTTTTCTGATAAAAGCTGGTATGAAAGGTAAAATAATGTTAGGGGCTGGTAATTAATCAATTGATTATTATCATAATAATGGAATCTGTTTATTATAGCCCAAGAGGATATTGGAGAAGTAAAGCAGCGATTAAAAAACTTGCTGAAGCAGCAAAAGTCTCACGTGATGTCGCTGCAGCGTGGTTAGCACGACAGGCAATATGGCAAATTTATTTACCACCACCTAAAAAAAATTAAGTATGCACATTTTGATGTCAGTACCGCTAATGAAGTTCATCAAGCAGATATTTGGTTTTTACCACACGATACCATTAAAACTGGCAGACGTCAATACACATACAGATACGCGTTAACTGTCGTTGACGTTGCGAGTAGAGATAAAGAAGCAGAACCATTATCAACAAAGACAGCAAATGAAGTTGCATCTGCGTTTGAACGCATTTATCAACGAGGACCCTTGCGATGGCCACAACTGCTACAGGTTGATCCTGGCAAAGAATTTCTTGGTTCAGTATCATCGTTGTTGAAGCGACATAACGTTAAAATCAGACGAGGACACACTGAAATTCATCGTGATCAGGCAATCGTTGAACGATTTAATCGAACACTTGCTGAGCGGTTATTTGGATATCAATACGCGAGGGAAATATCCGCTGACTTTAATTCCATGGAGAGATCTCGTGAATGGGTTGCAAGGTTACCAAGTGTGATAGCTGCGTTAAACAACGAAGTAACTCGTGCAACTTCTATGAAACCTTCTAATGCGATCACAAAAAAATATATACCAATACAACGTAAATCTTCCTCTCAGCCAGTACTAGGTAATGTTACCGTAAGATATTTATATGAACCTGGTGAACTTGAAGGAGGTAGAAAAAGAGCAACTGATCCTATCTGGAGTGTGACCACACACAAAATTTCTAGCGTGGTAAGGTCTACAGGTAGACCTGCAATCTACAGATTAGATTCAACTGCTCATCAGCGTGGATTTGTACGCGAACAATTACAAATAATTCCTACGGATACACAATTACCACCGCGTTCACTTTTATAAACTTGCACCAGGGTGTCCAGCGCCTCGACGTCGATTACAGTCAAGACAGGTCAGCATCACATTTTTGCGTGTGTGACCAAGACTACTATTAATTCTATCAACGGTAAATTGTCTTGGATTATTACTCGAGTACTGCCACAGCATATTACAGTTACAACTTGCACAATGATTATTCTGTTGTGCTTTTAGTGTTATAATAAATTCAGCATCCATATCAAAGTCGCGATTATTTTTTTGTCACATTGTTTATAACTCGCTAATTTTTTATTGATATCGACAAAGTTGTCAGGAATTTCTTCGGTTATTACGCAATCCATGATAACCCGGCCCAGTTGAGATATTCTTCTGACTCGAGACACTGCTAGATAAACTAAATTTGACCACTCAATACGATCATCGACAATCCAAATATTTGTATCGGTAATAGTTAATCCCTGTGACGAGTGAATCGTTATAGCGTATCCTAACGTCCACGGCGATCTATCCATGCTTAACGCGCTCTCAACAACATCAACAACAACTAAAACAATATCATTTAACACAAGATTTTGTATTCCACCACCAGGAATCTCAACATCAACATTTTGTCGTCGAGTATCTGCTGGGCGATAACACAAAGGTACAGGTAGATTTGAAAATTTTTCTTTATGTAACGTAAATAATTGTTGTTGAAGTGTATCGCGAACTATTTTTCTACTTGCAACTATCAAATCAGCAGGTCCCCATAAAGTCCAAAAATCATTCATAGATGTTTCTGGAATTACTTTACGCATTATTTCACATTGTATTTTATCTGGCTGTAGTCTTATTAACTTTTTAAACTGTTTTAGTGATTTATCAATAGCTCTATGGTCATCAGTTATTTCTTCGTAATAATCTACAAATGTTTTCAGCCACTCATGTGGAGACGATCCAATGAAAGGTGGTGGTTGACCATGATCGCCACACATCACCACAGCAGTATTCTTCAATAACAGCCAATCAAGAAATATTTTAAATACCTCTAGCGGCACCGTGCATATATCGTCCCAGATAATAATTTTAGGAATGTATTTCTCACCAATCCGCGATGGAGTCCATGCGTCTCCGCACCATCTAAAGAAACTATATGTACACGATTTTACTCCTCGTTCTTTTATTTTCCTGGCGAGTTTATTTGTCGGTGTAAAAACAATCATATCAGAACAATTATTAAATAATTCAATCGCGCGTGTTGTTTTACCTGAACCACCACACCCATTAAGATAAACGGTTTTATGTCTAGCTACAGGATCACATACAGATGGTGCCGAGGACAATCTTGGTATTTGATTATTCTTGTAATATGTCTCCGCAATTTCAACGTCGGCAGATTCAGAATAACTAATTATATCTTCATGTTTTATTCTCCATTCGCCCCACAATGCATGATTGTTAATACGCAATTGTTTTAACGAATCGGCATATTTTTTGTCTATATAAAATGAATCTGTCGCGACTCTGACTGCATAACGAGGAAATCTGTTTATCATCGATAATAAATTTATCGAAACATACGCTAGCACCGAAGATCTTAAATGAGTAAACTGCGGTGACTCGCCATCCGTATAACTCACAATTGTACCTAATTTTGTTCCGTCTGATAAATAAGCATTACTTCGACTTATAAATGTGTTTTTCTCCGTTGTATCAGCAATTATAAAATCGAGTTCAGCATCGTCCATGATTAATCTTGTACAAGCTCGTTCATGATCATATGATCCTCCTTGCGTAAAATTACCGATTATTTTTCTGCCGAGATCTTTTGCAAATTTCTCATCACTTTCTCTCCTGCATTCACGTATACTATTAGTAATTTTAACAATATCATCTTCAGGATTAGGAAAATCTCTCCTAGCATCATTAATATTAAATACATCCGGTTCTGGCAACCAAACTTGTTTCTGTACGCGGTATGATATAATTGCTTCACTCACGCTCAACGACATTAAAATTCCAGCATCAGGCATGTACTTTATTAGCACTATTGGAGCCCAACGTCGCTCTGAAAAATGTCTTCCAAACCACGCATAAACAATCGGATGGAGATCCTCGTAAAACTCAAACGACTCTATACAGGCAAATCCGGTTAAGTCAAAAGGTAAAGGTCCGTTTATCGCTACTCTGGTCATCTCGTGTGTCGGATGACCAAATGTCTTAAAGTATTCAGAACATTCTCCGTATCCAAGAAAACTTCCAGGATAACACGCTACCATATCGACTGAGATAACGTCATTATAATCGTATTTAGTGTTCCACAATCCACCGTGTCCGTATTCGATACAACTTTTCTGGACATCTTCAAGAAATTCCAATCGTGTCGGTTTCCATAAATTTTTCTCCTGAGCGTAGTGAGCAGCAATTGATGGAACGGTAAAACAGTTATTAAGTAATTGTTCCACCTTAATATCATCAGAGGTATATTTTAATGCAAGATTTTTCATTTCTTCGTGGAGAAATTCTGTACGATAAATATTACCATTAGACCGTACAAACTGATCATGATAATCATATTCCGAACTCTGAAACAGCCAAACAGATACAGGGTCAATTTTACTGATACTTCCGATAGCATCGAATACATGACCATTATAAAATTTAACCGTTCTGTGTCGTGGAAATATTGTTACCGCCACAGTCCAAGCATGTGCGTTATGATCAATAATATCTATCGAAGCTCCTCTTGATTTATATTTTGGTTTGTACAAAATCTCTCCGGTTAACGTCTTCACTGTTATTGGGAATTTTAATTTCTTTCCCAGCTCAGCAACGTCGCTGATAGACGCTCCGGTATCTTTAACTGTTTCTGCCCACATATTTATTTTTTTGTGTCGTAAATCCGTTAAACCGTTTCCGCGTATTGCGTTTGTGAAGTGTTCTGTGACCCGTTCAGCTACACAATTTATTCTTGACAATTTCATGGGTTTGAGATCCCTAACGTTAGGTTTATTATTTAACGGATATACCGCGGACACAACCGCAGTCACAGGGAATGCACGTTCGTAATATGGTTTGTCAATACCAGTAAGTATTCCTGGTTTGGAATTTTTACTAAGAACAATATTATTTCCTGACTGCATGTGGACAGAATCAAGTTTGTCACGAATAATCCAAGTGTTATCGTCTGTCTTTACAATAAATTTTATTGAAATAAAATATTTCTGAACAAGGTAGTCAATAATCTCTCTTCCTCGTTTGTCATTCATCATATTAACAGCATTTTCTATTCTGAATGTCGACCACACATGAGCCGCGCCATCGTCGCGAAATTCCTTTTTGGCTTCACGGATACGTTTTGTTATATCTTTATTCGTTAAAGCTAGATCTTGCATCGAAAAACTAAATTTGTGTTTCGGCAGTCTGTCAAGATCAAATCTAGCTCCAGAATGTTCAATCGCAGATAATTCCTGCATTATTAGATCTTGGACAAATATATATTTAATTGAATTTGAATCTCTTGTATATGATTCAAAAAAAGAATCGATGCCATTGGCTTATGATCGGATATACTTCTCCTTGTAACAAAGCATGCGTAAACGAATTCTGCGGCTACCATATGCAATGTGTTAGACAAGGTAATTTAGGGCTAAAACCGTGTGTGCGGTGTGGTGTTGGAGTCAGAGGAAAAACTCAACTGTGTGTGCAATGTGGTGGTAAAAAATACAGAGAGCTGAAACGATATTACGATAAAAAAAAACACATCTTCTGAATTTCCTATAAAAACCAAAGAAGATTATCTCGCTAGATTTTCAAAATAATGATTTAAACAAATAATATTAGTATATAAATGGAGCAAAATGAGTTTGTAAAGCATCCAATCATCACCAATTATGAAGCATCTCGTGATGGTGTAATTAGGAACTGTAGATTAAAGAAACCAGTCGGTAATGTTGATAAATTTGGTTATCTTAGATTTAATACCAATGGAAATAAAAATTATTTATCAGATAGGTTCGTGTTCGAGTGTTATTTTGGGGTCATTAAAGATAGACTTGTAATAGATCACATCGGTGGTGATAAACTTGATAACTCGCTTGATAACTTGCGAATTGTTACACAAAGTCAAAATTGCAAGTCCGGAAATACTGGCCGCGTACGATACGCAAGGGCTGTTAAATCCACAAATACAGATGGCGAAGAAATTATATTTAAGTCAATTGATTCTGCTGGTAAATACTTTAACATATTACCACCTTCAGTAAAACACGCGGCAGATAATATCACGAGATCTGCTTTTTCCAAAAGATTTCTACAAAAAATCAGATTCCAGTATGTTAGTCTACCAGAACCTTCTTTATGAACCAATATCTTCTCATTTTGCTTTCATAGTTTGTTTTATGCAGGTGTTTTTTTTCATGATGTAATGTTCCTATGGTATCAGATGATTAAGCGAGACAACTCCGTCAAGCATAACTTAGTGAATCTTGCAGTTGTCGTACTTGTTGTACTAATGATATTGTGAGTTTGGTCAGAACCCACATTGCTTTGCACCTTATCAAGTGGCTGAAGAGTCCAACCCTATAAGTAAGTATCGATATATCTTTCCTTTTTCATAAATAAATATCGTTCATAAAAATGATATGTAATTGTGTGTACAGTCAGCAGCAAAATCCATTTGTCTTGAATACATGTATTTAATAGAGATTTTATATAGTTTAAATGTCCCATAGGACACGAATGTTTCCAAGAAGCCCATTGTAGCTAATTTTACTATTACAAAACAAAGAACAAGTTAACCTTAGTCACATATTATCTGTGTAAAATCTCAATAATATTTATGTTTTCCACATTCTTATGAAACACTTTGCGACTCAGCAGTGAATTGTGTACATGAGGTTATTTTTAGAAATGGCATTGCGTGTTCGTATAACTTATCGATTATTTTAGTATCCTTGGTAACGTCTGATTAATACAGACTTTAGCTGTGGGTTTTGTGTAATGTAGTCTCAAGCATTTGGAAACTGAAAATAAATTCACATTTTACAATAAATTCTGATTTTATTAAGAAATCCACAATACATTTACAACAATTATGATTTTATTCTGTATACTTTAAGTACATTACGCTTTAACTATATAATAATATTTTCGTTATGTATACATATTGAAGTCCGGTGGCCGATTGCTAACGCGCTGGATTTTCGTACTCAAGGTCCGTGGTTTGATTCTCGTGACCGGCATACTGTCGGGCGAAAGGCGATATTATGCCAAAATTTATTACTTAATGGGCGTCAGCTAGTCCGTCTAGCGTTTTAATAGAAAATTTGTACACTCTCCCACCATGTCACTTGGTGGGTGCAATTTTGCACTCCCTGGGTGATTATGATGGGGGAGTGTGCAAAAATTTCTATTGAACGTAGAGAAGGCCCGTAGTATTGTCTTTAAGATAAGCTTGTATGTGACTGTGCTGTACTAGAGTTAAAGTTCTTAGAATTAAGTTTATATGTAACTGTGCTGTCCTAGAGTTAAAGTTCTTAGAATTAAGTCTACATGTACTGTGTTGTCCTAGAGTTAAAGTTCTTAGAATTAAGTTTATATGTAACTGTGTTGTCCCTATAAATATATGTAAACACTGTTACTGTAAATACTGTTACTGTAAATATGCTTGCTTGATCTAAGGGGTTACATAAAATCACAATGCCTAGACAGCCCTCTGAATTTCTAGTATTTCGTTTCGATTAGGAATTCGCTGGGGGGTGTGTTTATGCGTCTGCGTCCATAAGATAAGTTATGTATAACCTCTGAGCCTGCTAGGATGTCCTTTGGCAACCTAGGGGTTTCACATGGGGTTAAACTGTGCTGTAAATATGCTTGCTGTAAATACGCTACTGTAATTAAGATTCTGTGTTTTGTGCTGTCCTTAATTAAGATATAATCATAATCATATGTATATAATCATAATCATAATCATATGTATATAATCATATGTATATAATCATAATAATATGTATATAATCATATGTATATAATAATATGTATATAATCATAATAATATGTATATAATAATATGCATATAATCATAATCATATGTATATAATCATAATCATATGTATATAATCATCTTGAAACAGTCCTTAGGGACTATTATGTTTATTTTATTCTGATTTTATTTTTATGTTAAACAAACATAATGAATATAATGAATTCCGAAAACATTAATGTCATTATTTCTGCGATTAAAATATTACAGCATAACGGTATAAATATATCTGATAATCTTAATCCTGAAAAAATTCTGTCTAACTTTGAATCATTAGTACAACGGAAATTAGAGAACAGATACACTTTACCATCTGATTATAAATTCATGAAGTTTATCCAGCAGGCAATGTTACAGTCGCTGGCAACAGTTACAGATAATCAGGTAAAACTGTTTGTACCTCTCTCAAAAGCTATTGACAAAATTATGTTAGAATTATCTCATGAATACAAACAGAAAAAGATTGTGAACCTTCGTATAAGACAGTTAAGAGAGCATTGTGAAAATGAAAGTGAAGGTGGAGTTAATGTGATAATGGCTAAACAAAATCCCTGGCAAAACTAGTATACAGGTTATTTACTTATAATATTTTATTTTATTCTGATAATTACGATTTACCCCAGTAAAAAAAAATTATTCTGATCCGAGTTAGATTCGGATATTTTTTCTTTTTGTTTTTTTTTGTTTTGCGATATAACGCTTTATGATCTCACATACAGATTAATACTTAAAACTTCATTCTACAAATCCAAAGTACGTCCTATTTGGTCTGTAAGTTTGAAATGTATCCTTGATAATAACGGATTATGTACACGTAGATAAACGGGGTTAATTGGTTCAGATACAATTAACCACCCGGGTGGCGCTTGAGGACTGAATGAATATAATATATACCCCTGCGCAGCAGCGCTACGTTTTGAAAGATCTACTTGATAGCTGCCATCAATTACATCACATACTAGATTGACTGCGGTCGTTGATGTTATATTAACAATACCAGGCGAGATATGACGGCCTCCACCGTATAGATCATTATTATGTTTAAGAGTGACCGGTGGTGGGGCTATTTTTATCCACGCTGCAAATACTTTAGGGAAATATTCATCAATGATATCGTTGAGTTGTTTTTTTTTATTTCAGCGTTATTTAAATCTGGGATTATAAATGTTTATAAATCTTTTTCTGTTATTTTGCAATGATCAAGAAATAATTGCTTAAGTTTTGGATTTGAGTAAGGACTTCCATTGACTTTAGTCGCAACGTTTATAATACTTCGATTAGCGATATATAAATCAAATAAGATCCCATTTAAATGTTTTATTGTTTCGATTATCTGATTTTTTACACCATCGTCATAATGTTGTGATAATGAAATAAATAAACTTCTTAAATCATTAAGTTTTTTATCGTATTCAGGCTTAAGAAGATCTAAAATTTTTTAAAAATATTCTTCATCAACAATCTCTCTAGTAGTCCCCGTCCTGGCGTCTACGATGATAACATTAAATTCTGATCTTTGTATCTTAGGGATCCTTTGACCATCAAAATCGGTAAAGTAATAATTGCTGCTTGGATCAAATTCAAATCCTATATAACGCCATTCATCTTTATTTCGATATTCTGGACCTTTAATGAATCTTTTTTCCGTTGTTTTAAATTCATTTTTGGTTGGTTCTGGAATTCCATTTGACGTTTGGTCTGGAGGAACATCAGGCCATCCTAACACAGATCTGAGGGAACTTTGATAAATATCTACAACATAATCAGGGGAATTTATTTCAATCGCCGCTGATAATGTTGGTTCGTAAACAGTGATTGCTATTTTGGATTCTTTTCCTGTGATAGATTTAATTCTGCGTTGGAACTCATCATTAATCTGTTCTATTTGATAACTGCCCGTTTAAATTCCAACAACTTGCCAATCAGGAGTTCCATCAGGTTTATTCTTATTCGCAAATAGAAGTGACTTGTTTGCTGGTAGTCCACCAAATGATTTTGACCTGATATTTGGCCAGCTATTATAAACTCGTAATTGCGCTAATGCTATTTCACTTGCTGAAATTGCAGTTGGAAAGTTAACGCTAAATTCAGGGTTGGTCGAACTTAATGACATAGTAGTTTTTGACGACGTTGTATTAGTGACGATCTGTTGTAATAGTTCTAACGTCGACATTATTTAAAATACTCCGGTATTTAATTATTATTTTAATAGAACACAATGCGTTCTTTCGGGAATTCAATCTTCATTCTTATCACAAGTTACTTTATCACTAGAATCGCTAGAGAACGCGTTGCGTTCCATTCTAAATGCTTCATCGTAGGTTTTCATTATCGTTGCGAACTCCTCATCAGATATTTTACCATCGCTGAGGTACGCAGAAAGATACGATGATAGTTTAGAATAAGATGTTGTTGCTGTGTGTAGTTTTATTATATACTCGAGTAATTTATCATTTGTACACGTAGATATCTTCTTAGCGATAATACTGAGAATGCTTGCGATAATCGTTGAAGTTGAAACGACAATTGTTAAAACTGCAGGTGCTGTCATTGTTATTGTTTATAATAATAATCCGGTTCCAGCAATAACAGCGGAAACTGAGTAAACAATTATATCAATTACAACCATACGTCTGCGATATTTTTTTACTTTTACTGCATAATCGTCGATGATATTTTTTAGTTTGGTTTGACACTCACATACTTGATTTTATCTGTGACGTTGAACGTCGATAAGTGAATCCGTCACTTGATTCATTATACAATGACAACGTCATTTAATTAAGTAATTAAACAGCTTCAGCTACGAATTCCAGGCACCACCAGTAACGTCTCGGGGGCATTTCCGTTGATGTCAACGTGAACGTTTCTTTGATGTTCTTATTTAGCATCACCAGTAGAGGATTATAATATACATTCAGTGATGATGAAGTGGCCGCAGTAATTTCCAAACCATACACAGATAGCCTGTATAACCCAATTACTTTTGCGGTATGTTCGAGAGTGTCATCGCGCGGTGTCCACGTTGATGATCCTGATGCTACTGTGTACACGATATTTTTAATTTGTCCGTGTGGAATTTTAATCAGATTAGTTTTTTGTACAATATTAGGTATTCCGTTAATAATGTCGTTGAGTTTCATGTTAATGTCGAAGAGTTTGATATCTACAGTTGGTGGACTTCCAAAAAAATCATTAATAGATCTGTTTATGTTTCTACGAAAATTTAAGAAAGTTTGTACGTGATTAGTAAAATTAGTATTGAGTGTAGTCATTTCATTATTGATTGTAGCTAACGAAGTTGTCATAGGAATTTCCTTATCGTCTACATATTTCTTCGTTGCAGCGTCAAAATCTGATTCTGGTGTTCTAAGATTAATAATACCATTATTATTTATATTGAGAAATGCACGCATTATACCACCGTTGACTAATACGTACTTAGATTCATGATCATCGACGTATTTTTTTGTTGCTGCATCTGTATCTGCGGCTGGGTTTCCAAGGCCTATAATTTTATTTTGGTTCATAATAATGTAACCCGTAAATGAATCACCAGCTCGCTTGATAAAATCGTTAACTGACTTACCGGAATCTTGTATTTTACCTTGATCAGAAAAAATAACGATATTATTAATAAACGCGGTGGGAATTCGTATAATAACATCTAAGATTTGTATATTACTCGTTTTTAATCGTCCTTGTTTATCCTGAAAAACAACGACTTCATTTTGATCCACACTTGTAATATTTAATAAATCATCGATTTCATTTCTGAGCTGATCAAGTGTAGCATATTTAGAAGAGAAGATCTTCCATAAATATCTACCATTATATTTACTGATATCTGTTTAAGTGTGACAACGTGGTATATTCATGCACGATTTTATGTGGTGGTGTTGTTGATTTTTATACAGCATCAAGTGCAGCGAGTACTTCTCGACCACATATTGGCGGATCGTTATTTGTTGTGTTGGTAATGTTGAATACCAGATTTTAGAATTCTTACTTTGCATAGCAGTACTTACATATTTTAAAAATTCTTTTGGTGGTGCCAACCTATATGAATCAAAATAAATAATTCCAAATAGATCAATTGCATACGCTACCCAATGAGTGCCTGGGCCAGAGTTTTTATCGAGATTAATAATACCAGTTTCATGTCGCATTGCAACGGTAAGTAATTGATCACGCATAAAAACTCCTCTAAAGTTTTTTTTATATTCAGTTGCTTAGCAGCATTAAGTAAATCAAAATTGGACATGGGGAAAATCATCGAATTCGATGACGAAGTTACCGGGGCAGCCTTAGACCTTTTCCGTACCATAAATACGGGGTCCCTGGAAGTCTTAGACCGCGACCGTATAATGGGCCTGATAATCTTAGACGGCCCGGCTGTGGAACGTTTGGCGCTCTTAGACGTCTTCCGCGTTGTTTTGCCCTTGATCATTTTTTTAAGTTTTCTGCGTGCATAATTCCTTGACCCGTTGCTTTCTTTAACGCCATTTCAGCAGCGGTTCCAACAGCGCCCAATGCGGCTGCTTTTGCAACAGCTGGGGCTGCAGCGGCTATTATTGCTGGTAACGCTGCAAGAAGTGGAAATATGCCACCCGTTTTAACGATGTCTTTAATGACACTCGCAGAAAGATTAAGTTTTATACCTTTATTTAATTCTTTTGCTTCATTGAAATGCTTATGCTGCCGTTCTGATAATGATAGCTTATTCGGACCACTCGCGATTTGTTCTCGCTTTAGTGATATTTTTGCCGCACAATTATTTTTTGAAGATGATTGTAGCTTTTAATCTGACCAGGAGTCAGACTGACATTAACTAGATGTGACATTTATAATTATTATGAGCGATCTAATTACATGTTTTCTATTGGGGCATCAATAACTCTCATTCGTCCACCAACACCTTCAAGTAACATCGATTTATCACTAAGTATAACAGCGACAGCTCTATAATCAGGAATAGTTACAGCATCTCTATTTACGCGAGCTCGAAAATGTATGTAAACGACGGACTGTCTGGTTAAATCTAAATGTTCCAGCGAAAAGTAATAAATCGGATATAATGTTGTAAAATCTAACTGTGATATTTGCAAACCAGAATCAATATTCTGATCATGCCCCATGAATGTCATTAATCGATGATATGCACGTGCAACATGATTATTTTCAAAATTTAGCAACACTTCTTCAGAAGGTTCTTGATGTCCGTTTATCCTTAAAGAAACCTCAGAAACACCGAGCTGATCAAATATCATTGTGCTTAGATTTTGTGAGTCTACTCGTGCAGCATTTTGAAGCGCAATAAATATATGTCTTGGTGCAGAAACACCTTGCTGTGATGCTATTTGCCAAGTAAATAAACCATTAACTGTACTCTGCACAGCATCTGTGGTCATTGTCAACCATGATAACATCGATTTACCACCTTGACTCATAAAAGAAAGTAAATGTTCTTCTTCAGGTATTGTTGGAATCATTACTGGCATCCATAAAGAAAATTTTGTTAAATTTACTATACCAGCATCAGTACCAGTCTCCATATTGCATCATCGTCGGTACCTTTTCTTACAAGTACAACTGTGTGTTTGGCTCCGAAAATGACTTTTCTGACATTTCTACAAAATCCAAAGATATGTGACAATGGAATCGCGCATGAAAATGCTCTCCTTGCACCGCTTAACATTGCTCGACGTGATCTAAATCCTAAGTTAAAATCTGGATCAACACCATGAACCACCAGATTTACATCAGCATCAGCGGCGCCGGCGAAGTTTCTTGGTCGTCTTATATCATATTGTTGATACTCTGGAAAATTAGAAGTGTCTTTTACAAACATCATTGATGGACCAGCTGATCTTGAGTAATCATCACTATATCGCGCAAGACCAAGTATCGTCGTGGCAACATTAACATCGTTATAGATTGTTTCAATATTGTTTCCATCAATCATGTATATGGCGCTTTTGAATAAAGCCATAACGCCGTTGTTAACATAACCAACACCAACATCAGCTTCGTATGGAGTATTATTAGCTCGTAAAATTTCACCTTCAACCTCGATAAATGCTTCGGCGGGTAAGAAGTATCTGCTTGTATCCTGAACTTGCAGATAAATTTGTCCACGCTGAATTGGCTCTCGTGCGTCATAAGAATAATATTGATAATCGCGCACAGATTCATCTTTTAAAACTGGCGCATCAATATCAAACGCGGGATCAGATATACGCTTGAACATATTTATTTTTATCGTCTTCGTCTAACACGAAGACCGCTTCCTGCTATCATATTAGCGGCTATATTTTTTTCTTTTTCTAAACCAACATTAGTGTTGGTAGCCAACTCTGCTAGTTTTTGATTAGCAGCTTGATTTATTAATTTACTGACATTTGCGGGCATCACTTCAATGCTGGCCAGTTTCACTAGTTGAGGTTTTCGTCGTATTAATCGCGCTAGTCTATCCTTGATTGCTGAGAATGCTTTGCTAGCAACATCACCAACAGCGCCAATAGCTTTTTCACGAACAACGTCAATAGCTTTCATTCCTAATTGCTTTGCAAGCGGTATTGCTTTTGAGGCTATCCTTCTAAATAGACTTTGAACAACATCACCTAGTCCATCTCCGTAGGTCGTTTTGTATACAGGTAATCGTGAATTTATTACCCTAACCATGGTTGGTCTATGAGTATTGTGTATGATCATATTATTATTAAGTGATTTTATCACTAATTGCATCTAATTACATACTCAGTCACTGTAATAATCATCGGCGATTTCATTAATAAGGGACCGATATACATTAATATCCATAACACCACCTGTAAAAAATCGTTTACAAATATCAACTGCTTCATTAATAATTTCTGGGGAATTATTGCCAGCTCGTTTTCCTCCAATGAGAATTTCTAGTCGATCAACATCAGCAAGGACGTTATTGGGATAAGTAATAAAGCCACTTCCTAAACCACTTCCAGTTGCGCCAGGATCTTGATATTCTTCCTCTATTGTTCTAACTGGTTGTCGTTGTCGTGGTGATTGAAGTCGTTTCATCATTGTTTTGAAATTGTTGTTCTTATTGCGGTGATGGTTGTTCTCGTTGTTGTTGTGGTGATGGTAATTCAAATTGTCGTTGTGGTGATGGTGGTGATCGTTGTGGTTGTGGGTAATCACGAAGTGATTGTGGAAATTGTTGAACTTGTTCTCCAAGTGTTTTTACTGGTTTCTGTAATTTAAATTGTTTAGCTCTTTCGATATGCTCATATACATCCTTATCAAATTCATTAAAACTTCTAATATCTTCATCATATCTAATTTCTGGAATACCAGTATAGATGCGATATACATCCCTAATCCAATTGGCAGAGCTTAGAGATTTAACATGTTCTGGTTTTACATATTTTTGTCTTTCATAATATCCAAACGCGGCAATATCAATTACTTTTTTTGGATCCCTGATAGCAGCAATACCTTCAGGCGTAAATGTATCTATTATCTTAGTTCTTAGTTTAGGTTGTTGTGGTTGTGGTTGTGGTTGTGTTTGAGCTGCTTGAATACGGCCAGCAATATCAACAGGTAATGTTTCAAGAGCTCTTTGTGTTGCCTCAGTTACTGTAACAATTTTCTTTGTTGGTTCGACAATCGGTTTAAATAATTGTTCTGTACCTTCTGCAAATTCCACCTGAGACTCCTGAAGAGCTTGTAGTTGTTGTTTGACTAAATCACGGACGGGTAAATATTTTTTGATTGCATATAGTCGCTCTCAAGCTAATCTAGCTGAGTGTGGTTCTCCAATCATTATTGATAATATTTATAATGGCTGCTTAATTTACAGCAGCAGAGAGGGTGAACGACCAACGTTGAGTGACCAACACGTAAAATAAACACACTATAAAAAAACCAAAGAGTCAGAGATAAAGTAACGAGATAAGCTAACCCTAAGAAATCTCTTGGTCAGTTAGAGGTTGTGGTTTAACGTTACTGACCTTAAGATTTCCTTTTCGTAGGAAGGCTTATTTTTCATAAATAATGTCTCGAACAAAAATGGTCTGTTCACCCTCTCTGTTGCTACTCTACCAATGTGTACACTGGGAGTTGATAATTACATAATAAATAATTGCATAGCAACTAATGTACAAGATTTTGGTCATAATAACCAAGTTGCTTGTTTAGGATTCGGTGACAAGAAGTCAGTTTTTTTCAAACAATGTAAGGTGTAACTAAATCACTCTCGGACAACACAGAAAGCAAATCCTGTAGAAGTACCAGCATGGAATGATGAGATTATTCTTCGTACATGGACACACCATTGGCAATTCAGTTTGTTATTGAGGTAGGGAAAGTGGAAGCCCACTAAAGGTAGGCATTTTCCTTTACCTCGAAGATTATATTCCGCCAAATCTAAAACGTCTAATGTACGTCAAATATGAGGCAAAAGTCATTTTGCAACATAAAATGTACACTCAGTAACGCTGAGCCAATGAAAGAGAACATTTAGCCAAGAATTGATGTAAAAAGTGTTGATGCTACTCAGACTCGGGAGTGAGTCAACAGTAAGGTTAAAGCGTGGATTGTTTTCAGTCACGGATCGGATCATAAAACTTAGGTATGCTTTCCACCTATAAATACCAAGATTGATAAAACATGTCGCTCGCAGTCAACCATTACCAGGACTCGTTACAAGAAACTCCCAAAATAATACAAAAAGCACCCCAAACGAAAGAAACAAGTATAAAAACGAATAAAAGAATCAAATACCAAATGCCACATTGACATCACATGTACATTTTCAGATTACTTGTATCCACTTTCTCAGAAACCCTTTAAAAGTAAATTGTGGTTGTAATGACCCATTCCAGTTGGTAACATTGCTATGATAATATTTTAATTTATGTACAGGCGAGGCAGGCGGAACATAACATAATTCAACAATAAACACTATAAAAGAGAAAATATCATCGCTTAAATTGATTTCCTGAATGTGAAACTGAATAATGTATGTGCTTTATGGAGTTGATCCGATCTTGGTAAGATTTTTTAATGTATCAGCATCTAAAGTATAACGCTATTCTTGCTAATCTAGGTGTTGGACAAACATTGCTTTGAGTGTTGCTGCAGTTTCAACAGAATCAATGAAAGAATTATCTCGTATGTAGGTCTGGGTAGTTCAATAGATTGCTTGCATAAATCAGATGCACCCTGTCTTGCTCTTTTCAAACTGATGAGACTCTATGGTTTTAAACTAAATAACAGAAAACAAGTTTTGTTAAAGTCAGTAAATAATTTATTTCCCTAGAATACAATGTGAAAATTTAAAAAGAACATACAGTATTGTGAATTAAATCTCAAATAGTATTAAAATTTTATCACGTGCCCAAATGAATTGAGTTCCAAATGATTTCCAGTGGTGATTCGAATGGATTCTAATTTTGAATGTGCTGCTGTGACAGTAGTCTCGAGTGTTCTAACGTGCCAGTAGTCTTGATGAATCGTAATGATATAATCCAAACAATGTCCATGATTGAATTCACAATAATTAAAAAATAGTGTTTTAGTCCAAGAAGTATTTATGAGCACTTTGTAATTCCAATGAACAATTTAAATAAATAAATCCTCTCAAATTAAAACTGATCACAACAATAAGGCTGATTCATCTTCGGATGTTAAGGTAAGAATGACTAAATTTGAAGTAAACAACATTAATATATAAAGTTAAGACACAACAACAGTTCCGGATGTAGGTCATTTTCCAATCTAATTCATAAACAATTTACTTCTTCAACAATCTTAATTTTTATATAAAAATCACTAGACCTTGAACTCAAAATCTGTAAATATATTTACGTCCAGTTCTTAATTATCTTAATATATAATCTAAATTCATATATACATAATGGCTACGTAATATGTTGTTTATAAATCGGTTTCATTCATTTAATTTCTTCCGTAACCTGTCGGGTCGTAGAGGCAATTCTGATGACTATGCGACAATATTTCTACAATTTTTCCCTTTTCATCACTACTCTTTCTGACTTTGCAAAGTTTATGCCTGTCCACTCTTTGAAGTTATCTTCCCATCTTTTCTTCTGTCTGCCTCATTTTCTCTTTCCTCCCACTGTGCCCTGTATGAATGTATTTGACAGGACAGATCAGTGTGAAATGTGACCATACCATCTTAGTTTGCGTTCATTAATGTGGGAAGCAGATCTTCATAAGGTCCAATTGCACCTTAGATTCTAATGCGCACCACATCATTAAAGTCGTGGTCTAAGTGTGAGATGCTCAGGAGTCTTTGATAACATATCGTCTCTAAGGCATGGCTTTTTCTCTTTAGTTCTGCCGAGAGGGTAATGTTTCACATGCATGCAATAATATGAACATGACGAGGGAGCGCATCAGCTTCATCTTGCACCCAACGTGATGATGCTGTCCTTCCAAGTGGGCTTCATCCTATCAAATACAGCTATTGTCTGAGCAATCCTGGATAGAACCCAATGATTCTGATCCTTCGTCAGAGGCAAAATAACCTAGCTACTTGAACTTGTCATTGTGCCCAGTTTCGTCCATTCAGTCTTATTTCAATTTGGCTGCCATTCGGCTTGTTTGTCATTAGCTTGGTCTTTTCAGAGTTGATATCCATCATATACAGTAAATATGCTTGACTAAGACGGTTGGCTAATGTTTCCAGTTCGTGTGCGTCTCCTGCTAAGCTATCGATATCATCAAGGAAGAGCAAGCTGATGATTATTCTGTCTCCAATGCTGTCAATGACCTTGCGGTCTTCCAAGGTATCAGTCAGGATCCTTTTCGCCAGATGTTGTTGCAGAGAGTTGTTAGGTCATCTGTAACGAAGGTTCCTCCTGCTTGAACAAGTTCTGATGGTATATTGTCTACCACAGCTGATTCCTCTCTATTTAGTGCCTTTACTTTTTGCAACCTCTACATCTTTCCTGAGGATCAGGTGGTCAACCTCTGTTGTGATCTTTAGGAGGCTTCTTGCAGTTTGGTCCTCAGAAGTCCCCAGGTTGTAAAACTCTGAACAGTGTTTCGTCCATATTTTAAAAATCTCTTCATCTTCTGTGACTCTTACCAGTCTTGTCCTGGATAGTGGTAGATCTCCCTTGTTTCTTTGTTGTCAGGTCTTTCCCCAGCTGTTATGCCATTTACTGGTATTCTGGTTCAGGTTTTTCTCGATTTCCTTACACTGGTCCTCTAACCAGCATTCCATGGCTTTGTTTTAGCTCTTCTTACTCGTATTGTTAATATATCTGTATTTTTCTGCTCCTTCAAGGTCTCTCCGCTTCCTACTTAGTTTTCTCCTCACATTCAAGAGGTCGAGGGTATATGCTGTGACCCAGTGTTTCTTTATCGTACTATACATGCCAAGCATCTGATTGTGCTTATTACTGCAGTGTTGAAAGTGGTGATGAAGGAGTCAGTGTTTATTTCTTCAGTACCCAGAATTGTGAGAGTTGAAAATTTGCCTTATATTCTTGAGCCACGAATGGATCTTTGAGTTTTTAAAGTTCAAATCCTGATCCGCTCTAAACTGAAATACTGACCAATGTAAATCACACAATATAGATATACATAACATACTATCTAAACTGAATTACTGACCAATGTCAATCAAACAATATAAATGTACATAACATACTATCTAAACTGAATTACTGACCAGTGTCAATCATACAATATAGATGCACATAACATACTATCTAAACTGACTTACTGACCAATGTAAATCACACAATATAGATGTACATAGCATACTATCTAAACGGACTTACTGACCAATGTAAATCACACAATATAGATGTACTTAGCATATTATCATGGAGAAAAACATCACACAATTCAAATTAAATATACGTAATAAAAATACCTATGTACAGAGACTTATGCTGTATCATGCTGTTTCTTTGTTATGACTTAATCAAAGTAAGAAATAGTTACAACTCAAACTTTTAAGAGGAATTTAGTTTTGTGAATCATATCCCAGATCATCCTGAATGTTATAACACTTTTCAGAAAGTCTAGAATCTTCCGATTGAATTCCAATATTGAATGCGCTGATATACCAATAGTCTTAAATGTGCTGTTGTACCAATATTCATGATGTAGCATATTGATATAGCCCAGAATGTCTTTAAATGAATTAATAATAATCCGTAAGTAGTGTTTTAGTCCAAAAAGTGAATGTGCACTTTCCAATTCCAATGAATAATTTAAATAAATGATTCCTATCCAAGTACATAAGAACATAATAGTAAATGATTCCATAGACTAAACTGAAAACAGAAATGAATAATTAGTTCACTAATTTGGAAACATGGTCAGGCCTTCAACTGAAATTTAAGTAAACATCTTTTAAAGCAATTACAAAAGTCAGATAGACCCTAAGCTATGACAAAAGTCAGGTAGGCCGTAAGCTATGACAAAAGTCAGGTAGGCCGTAAGCTATGACAAAAGTCAGGTAGGCCGTAAGCTATGACAAAAGTCAGGTAGGCCGTAACCTATGACATCAGTCAGTTAGGCCACCTATATATATATCACTGTTTTTATTGAATATATTCTATGGAACGGGAAGATTGGTTCAGGAATTGGATTTTAAAATGAGCAAGCATTCGCGATTAGAGGAATGACCAAGGTGGTGATATATTTAATATAGAATTTTACAGTATTGGCTAGATGTTTGGTGCTTGTTATTGAGGGCAGATTCACATGTCGATAAATTAAAATTAATTAAAATTTTGGTTTCGAAGTAAGAGCCAAGGGAATGCATGGCGAAATATATTATTTATTTCATTTAATATCA
Source organism: Megalonaias nervosa (assembly GCA_016617855.1). Classification (NCBI taxonomy): domain Eukaryota; kingdom Metazoa; phylum Mollusca; class Bivalvia; order Unionida; family Unionidae; genus Megalonaias; species Megalonaias nervosa. Next base: position 28,190 of record JAECUM010014548.1, read on the forward strand.
GATATATTTTATCCAACAATTTGTTATTATTATGCTTTATTCTCTGTTGCTATACGTTCAAGTCTTTCTTGTTATGATAATAACTGACAGATCGGAATACTACAGTAGCCATTAGTGTGACTACATATCCTTTGTTTATTAAATGACGTCATGAACAAATCACTCACCATCATAGTGTTCATTACAGTGATTGTAGTGTGTTATGTGCATATAATGACTTAAAGGTGGCATAATTCTTTTAAACTAGTACAAAACAAAGTTCTTTTCGTAAATAATGTTGGCTTTTGAAGCATGTGAGTCTAACACGTTGAAAACGAATTTTCTAATGTCTCAATTTGGAAATAATAATAGTAATAACTTATATTATTGGTCCAAAGAAAGGCTTCTGAATCTACCATAATGGAATTAAAAGTTAGGTTTAATACATTTAACACCAGTTTCAACGTGTTAGTATAGTCTCGGAATCGATTAATTTCTAAATGTTGCTTTATCACATTTTTACACAATCAGTCTGTTATAGCTATGTATTCGTAAACAAACCACTTCCATTCAGCTTTAAATACTCAGATTTTGTTCTTTTACAGCAAACCAACAAATCAAACAAATAATTAGTTGATTCAGTTGTCAGGTGTAGATCGTGAAACTATCACGAAGGTTTTTTCTTTTTATTTGAAAGGAATGAGATTTACGAGAAAGCGTATCTCTGCTTTAAGTGTTGTTTATCTAGGAAAACGAAGCATATGTTAACTTGTCCGGTAGTGAAATCACTGTCACAGATTCTGACAACTATTAGCCTACATGCATATACAGCAAGATTTTTTTATAAGTGGGACGTTAATCCGATGGACTCTCATCAAAAGGATGGTTTGAATGTAAGCTGAGTTTCTACAATTGCTCCCTATTCCTGCATTAGGATCCCATGCGAGGTTTGCTAGTACAATATAAAGTTCTTTTTGAAACGAATATTGTTAGTGTTTTTAGCTTGTTATGAAGGCAAAGACGGACATACAGCAGTTGACAGTCAGTTATAATTAGTGAGGTGAATCTATTGATATTGTTGGTGCTGGATTTTATATTTTCTCCATCCACCACTTGTCAGCATGCATAAAAAGGATAAATATATACTTTCGAGGTCTGACAGTACCAACTTGAATTCTTTGCTTTCGTTGGTTTTGTTTATACGACTCAAAGATGTCATATACCACCATTGAAATCTTATAGGGCAATTTGCAGTATAAACAAGGGGCTTTGACAAACAACAAACACACTAATAAGCCATACACTTGAAATGTTCAAGACTTTTAGCAATACTGGAGGGATTATTACGTTTGTCAATATTGATCTACGGATCAAATATGTCGGTTTGGGAAAATGACATCAGCAATACACTGGAGAATATCATCGTGAAGGGACATTCAAAATCAGACCTGCTATGATACAGGTTACCCATCTCCCTCGATCCCACCGCAATTGATTTTATACAAACCTTTTATGAACAGCACACATATCAGATTCCAGATGTCCCTGAACGATCTAACCTTTATGAAATTCTGTACAAGTCGTTCACCAAATAGTCATATATTGATTATATCGGAGTTAGCTTTATTCATGAAATACAGTAATAATCATGGATCCTTATCTCCACCATCGCAACCACATTCACGAGGCGATGCTGTAGGTCTTAAGTATATGAAATATTCGATAATACATTTGGTATTTGAAATCGTGCGATAATACATTTGGTATATGAAATCGTGAGAGAATACATTTGTTTGCCACCATACCATTTATACATTTAGAAAACGAAGGTATAACATCTTAAAAAGAAACGCATGGGAATATTGAACTATTTTAATCGGCACTAATTAGTTTTACTTGATATATTGTTCCACGTTGCTCCAATAAATCTTGACTTTAAAGATAAAACTCGCAATATTATTCCTTTTTCTTCTGTCCCTTGTTTAGATTTTAAGAACACATTTGGCTAATATTGGTATAACGTTTAAAATCCCCTAGGCTGATATTGGTATACAGTTTAATATTCCCATGGCTAATATTACTATACCGTTTAATATCCCCAAGGCTAATATTTCTATACCGTTTAATATCCCCTAGGCTCATAATATCCATGGAGATCAGTTGCTGTTTTGTTAGCCCAGAAATCATATTCACCTGCACATAATATAAAAGAAATATTATGCCTATATATCCCTACCATTGAAAACCTGTCAGTCTAACACGTTGTAAACGAGTTTTCGTTGCTTTTGATGTCTTATTTTGAGTCTTTGGAAATCGGGAAATAGCAATATTAATGACATATATCTTTGGTCAAACGATAAATGTCAGAAACGAAACTTTGCAAGTTAGAATATAACATTGTAGACGTAACATAGAAAATATTTATTTGTTAGTTTTAATACATTTAAAACTGTTTTAACGTGTCAGTATTGTTTCTTACTCCATTGCTTTGTAATCAGCTGGTTCATTACATTTTTGACACGATTAACCTGACCTAGTGATGCATCCTTTGGTAAGTCATGTCGATTCAGCTTTATATGATCTGCTTTTGTTGTTTTACAGTAAAGCACCAAACCAAACATAATTATTTCATTCATTTGTCAGGTGTAGATTGCAAAAATTTCTCGAGGGTGTTTAGTTTTTATTGTAAACTAATGCTATTTGACAGAAAGTGTGTCTGCGCTGAGATTAAGTGTTCCTTATCTATGAAAACCAAACCTATGTTAAGTTCTCCTTTACTGAAAATGGTATTGCAAGTAAACACATGTGTTCTAATAAATGCATATTCATCACTGAAATATCACAGCATGCGATAGATGTTTTACTTATAGAAGGAAAGCTATCCATGCCACCCTAACGTATAATGTACAACAACACCATCGCTCAGACCATTTTGTCTCTCAAATTTATACCAAATCACCCAACGAGTCACGTGCTTTGGAATGCATATTAAGTTAAAAATAAATGGATAATAATTTGTATATGTTTGCTTTTTATTTATAAAATTTGACACATTATTAAAATGTATCAGTAAATCAATTTGTATTACTCATCAGCACGCGTATAACAAGGGTAAATATTTAGACCTTACATTTCACCTAACGACTACAAAAATTTTTGGGCCCCAGTTCTACGATTTCCCTCAAACTCTCTGAGGAAGTTCTCATTGGTTCTTAACATGTTCTGACAGTGCTTGCGAGATTGATGTCGGAGAAAAACATGTTGGATCAAAGCTTGACAGATTCCACCATATTTTCTGTATTCTCCAAGGTGGCGTGTGCTTCACATTCGGAGAACAAAGTTCTTGGCTGTTCTCGAACGAAGTTCTTGGCTCTATGGCAAAACGAATCACAAGAACATTGCAATCGGGTCAAGGATCGTATTCTAGTTCATCGCCCAGATCAGGGCGCATTGTGTATACGGACGTCTAAATATAAATGTGTTATATTCCCATGCATACATTCCGTATGTAAACAGACGCATACATGCATATACCTATATATGAATTCCCGTAGATTTGATTTTGTACTCCAAACTCCAATCATGCAACATTTAGAATAAATGACAATTATTTCCATCAAACTTTTGGATGCAGAAAAATCTAATTGGTGTACTACTGTTAAGTTTTTTTGTTTCAAACTTCACATCTTTGCTGTAAAATAAGTTATCTTAGATGAACAATTATTTCTTGCTGTACATTATTGGAATGTGTCGAGCAATTATTTTATCATTCCAAAAATGCATGGCTTTGTGGGACTTGTTCAGAGCGTTCGCATTAAAGTATAAATATCATATTTATGAAGCAAATAACTTCAAAGAATTTACATTGCTCGCGTGTACAAATGATATGTTCAGATATTGTAAATTTTCAGACTAAATACAATTACTTTTGCCAAATTAACATTAAGTTTCTTAACTTTAGTGTACATAGGAAAACATTGATATTGTCTTGGAAAGAATCTCATCTATATCGGTTATTATGGACTCGTTTGCAATTAGCACAAAATATACAGATTAAGGTACGTTTAAGTGTGAGAACATTCAGGTTCTAGTGAAATGCCTATACAATCAATGTCTTGCATATAAAGGCCCAAGCCGTTCAGAAAGAACAAAAATGGTATCGATAAGAGATATTGTTACCTTGTACAACACCATAAAAATGTATTGTACACGATGAGAAGCAAACGCCGAACATGTTTTTGCTCATCGTTTTGACCGGGTACAAAGAATAAAATGATAATAAAACCGATATTTTCTAGATTAAATTGTCTTCGAGTATTTCAATTCTGATGTATTAGTTGTTTGGAAGCAATGTTGAAGGCATATGTTGCGTACGCCCGACGACCACGTGTAAGAACGATATGAATAATTTTGAATGCAATTGCAAGGATTCGCCATCAAAATATATTTATTGAACGCGAATGCGAAATACTACATACATACTTTGTGAATATTTAAATTGAATGTAAAATAGCGAATAGTAATGTAATTTGTTGGATATGATTGAAAAGCATCCGATATGAAATAAATACTATCAACATCTTGAATGCGTTTGATTATGAAGGACACATGCACGTACGAATTAAAGCAACAGAGAGGGTGAACAGACCACATTTTAGAGGAGTTCATTCGCGAAAATAAAACTTTCTACGAAAAATGAAAATACAAGGTCAATAATGCTAAACCGAAAATTCTAACCCACCGAGGTCTCTAATTGGGTTAGCTTATTTTGTGACTTTATCTTTGACGTTTGAATTTTCAAATTTTTTTGCGTGTTCGTTTACCTACCCGGACACTCACTGTTGGTCGTCACCCTCTCTGCTGCTGTAACGTAATTGAATCATTATTTTATCAATAATAACACTAGCCATGGAATCTCATATAGCTAAACTAGCTCGAAAGCGACTTGAGACAATTAAGAAATATCTTCAATTCCGTGATTCTGTCAAACAGCAACTACAGCGTCAGGAAGCTCGAATGGAATTTGCAGAGAATACAGCAGAATTATTAAACCAATCACACAGAACACTAAAGGTCTTCTTCCCACGTAAGAACAAACCATTAAAGCAACTGGGACAGAGTAGAAATTCTAACTGGCGGAAAACGAGCCGGTAATAATTCCCCAGAAATTATAAATGAAGCAACTGCTATTTGTCAGTGATTATTTACAGGCGGTATCATGGACATTAATGTTCATCGGTCCCTCATTGATGAAATTGCTGATGATTATTACCGCAGTGATTCAGGGTATGTAATTCAATCAATGACAACAAAATAAGATGATCATTCATAATACTCAACGTGGGCCTCTAATGGTCAGGATCATAAATTCTCGATTACCTATGTATAAAGCGATCTAGGGGGATGGACTTGCTGATTTCATTCGGGGTCTATTTAGAAGGATAGCCCCAAAAGCAATACCTATTGTAAAGCAACTGGAAATGAAAGCTACTGACGTTCGTGATAAAGGTATTGGTGTTACTGGTGATGTTGCTAGTAAAAGCATTCTCAGCAATCAAGGATAGAGTAGAACGATTAATACGCAGACCACAAGCGGTCCGACCTCAGCCAGTAAAATTGCCCAGCACTGAAGTTATGCCTGCAAATGTTAGTAAAATAATAAATGAAGCTACAAATCAAAATCTAGCAGAGCTGGCTGGTGTACCCATGTGCGAAAAAGAAGAAATATTAGTGCTAGTCTGATAGTAGGAGGTGGTTTTCGTGTTAGACGATAACAAATATAATACAATGTTCAACCGTGAATCTGATCCACCATTTGACATGGATGCGTCAGTTTTCAAGGATGAATCTGTGCGCGATTGTCAATATTATTCTTAGCACGCACTTGTACCTCACGCACATGGAAGAATCGAATCGCAAGTTCAGGATACAAGTAGATATTTCTTGCCCGTTGAGGCATTTATTGAGATCGAATGTAGACTTTTAAACGCAGATGATACAGCATACGGAATTGTTGATCGAGTTGGTTTTGTTAATAATGGCGTCATGGCGTTATTTGACAGTGCCACATACATGATTGACGGAAAGAATATTGAATCATGTATTGAAAATGTTGATGTTGCTAAGACGATACTTGGCCTTCCAAAATACAGCGATGATTACTTGAGATCAACTGGTCCATCAATGATGTTTGCAAAGGATAACACCGATGAATCAGAGAGCAGAAACGTAGCATTGAATTCAGCTGGAACTGAAGTTGCATCGATGAATGAAAATTTCAACTTGGGATTCGCAGCACGCAAATCAATGCCAAATACCAATGAAGAATTTTCATGTGTGATTCCGCTGTCAAATATATTTTGTATTTTGCAGACATGTTAGAAAAGTTTTATTTGGCGCCAAACATACCGTGGTACTTGTTAGAAAAGACACCGACCATGATGCAATATGACGTGCTGCTGTTGATACAGGTAAGGTAGTGCTAACAAAAGTTTCGTTGTGGATACCACTCAGTCCTTTTTGTCTCAAATTTATGCCAAATCACCCTACGAGTCACGCATCAATGTTTAGGTGTGCATTTTCAGTTAAAAATAAATGGAACAGAAGTTTTGTGTGTTTGCTTTTTATTTATTTTTATTTATAACATTTGATAAATTATTAAAAATTATCAATACATTTGTTTGCAATACTTCGTAGAAGAAGGGTAAATTTATAGACCTTACATTGCAGCTAACGACTGCAAAACTGTTGGGCCCCAATTCTTCTATTAATCTCAATTACCAAGAGCAACTTCACATTGGTTCTTAATGTGCCTTGACAGTGCTCGTTCCAACACCTCGAATTGATGTCGGAACAAAAACATGGTGGACGCAATCCGCCAACATTGTTTCAGTTTTCTCTTATATGGGTACAAACAGAACTTTGACATTCACCGTAGGCATGTGAAGATTATATTTGCGGCAGATTCATCTTGAAGCGCTACAATCATTTTTTTTCATTTTCATCTGATCACCTCCAATAGGATGCTTGGTGATGTTTAGTCATCAATGACCGCAATAAAGAAAAGCTTCATTGTCTTCTTTCTCTCCCCACTTAACGGGGCGTAATTTATCATTATTTGGCAGACGTGTACATTATAGTAGACACAGAGCGAGTGGTATTTGGCAGAAGTAGGGGTTGTAGGCAGTGATCTCAGGTGGACACGTTGCGGTCTTCTGTAACGTCTCACAGAAAGTTTTATAACGAAGCCCATGTAAGATATCGGTTGATTTACTAAAACCAAAGCTGTTTCTACAGCCAAAACTAAATCTTCAGCTGCGGACGTGGACTTGTAGAAGACCTCTGCTAGCTGCTCTATCTTCATGAGTCCAACACCTTTACCAATTTCATGCAGTTAGGATATTGTAGCACAACCGGCAGAACACGAATGAAGAGGATATTTTGAAGGTTACCAAACCTAAGGAAGTGTAGGTGCATTTGATGTTTCAACTTCTGACTTTCTAGAGGCACGTTTGGGAATTAAATGAAACACTATTTCTCTTTTCCTTAACATTCATAGACAATACTTTTACTTGATAAACACATTGACTGATACAGCACACGAAAACTTTAATTGTAAACACATTGATCGATACATTACTGGGAAAAATATATAAATACTTTACGAATGCTGTAATGTTCAATAAAATAATAAAATAAATTAGAGACAAACAGTCATACATATAATTACATTGTTATAAAGGATATACAATTTATCAATGTAATAAAAAATTAAAAAATTATACAATTTTATATAGTGCATTGGTATAAAGTCTATTAGGATACAAAATATCTAATTTATGAATCCAGTTTATTTCTATTATGAGCTATTCATGTCTCCATGCACAATATCTAGTAGTCAATAAGGAATTTTGAACCGCGTTATCGATAAGCCTCTTTTCTTATTTCTTTTTAACGTTGACAGTCTGTTGTAACGAGGGAGGGGACGCTATACAGATTTATGCTGTTGGATGCTAAGTTTTTCCATCCATTACTTTTTAACGCAGTATGTCTTAAGTATACGAAATCGTGCGATAATACATTTGTTTGTCACCATGCAGTTCATAAATGTAGAAAACGAGGGTATAAAATGTTAATATCAGTAAACTGCCACACTGCAGACATCATGGCGATATGACTGGAACATTGTTAAAGCTACGTTAAACTCCAAATCACACACACACACATCGTAAAATGAAACAGATGGGGAAAATAACACTGTATTAGTCGATTTCTAATGAATGATTCCTTATATTGTTCATGTCGCTCTAAACAATCTTGCTTTTAAAGATTCATGTTGCGATGTTCTATTTCTTCTTCTTTCCCTTTGTTTAGATTTTAAGAACTCATATGATATGATATTTGTATAGTTTTTAATATCTGAAAGATAAATGTATACACAGGAATCAGCTGCTGTTTTGTTAGCAAAGAAATCGTATGTACCTGTACATATATAAAAGAAAGATTATGACTGGATATCTCTACTCCTAAAAACCTGTCAGTCTAACACGCTGGAAACGAATTTTAATGGCTTTGAATTTGTCATTTTGCCATTTTGGATATAGTAATATCAGACTTATATCTTTGGTCCATAGAAAGGTGTTAGAACAAAAATTAGCTTGTTAGAATCTAACATTTTAGATCTAACATCCAAAATCTTTAGAAGGTAGTTTTAATACAATTAAAACCAGTCGCAACGTGTTAATATCGTTTCTGAATCCATTGGTTTCTAGAAAGCTGGTTCATGAATAAACTGGTTTTAATTTCTGCTCAACCTATGCGTAGCAAAGGCCCATTCATACGACCTTACATTGCGAAAGACTATAAACGTCTTTAGGCCACGTGTTCTGGGAATACGCTCAAACACTTTGACCAATATACACTGACCTAATATCCATTACTACTACTAATATTATCTAAAAGGTTCAATAGCTAGTAACTCATACCTCTTTTTGACTAACCACCAATCATAGTTACATAATAGCAACGTGAAGATATGTTTAAATTAATATAATTATCAGATTTTTATTTGAATAAGATATCAGTGCTACTGCATCGGTAGTACTGACTGCTTATTTATTTAATATTGAAAATAACACTATTTTTACGAAGTATGTTTGTCTTTGAAACGTTTGGACCAATATCTACTTAATATTGTATCGTGTGGTAATTTTCAGCATGAAAGAATCGTTAATAGAATATCCATGCATAAGAATATAACACAAAATTTACAGCAAATATGGGTAGAGCTATATATCGTTTTCTGAGTTGGCCATGGACCTGCTATGATCAGTAATGTGAGCAATGCGAATGTTATGATGATATGAACAGATGCCATCTATAAAACAGGAAAGCACAGTTAACCGGCATAGGCTAGAGGTTAGTGAGAAAAATGAAGCTTCCTTCAATACGCAGGAACCCAGCGACTAAATTCATTTCAACATTTTTCGCTCTGTGTATTTCCAGTTAATTGGGTTCTTTGACTATTTATAAGCGGGCTGTTGTTCTGCTTGATTTTCAATAAAAAAAAAACAAAAAACAACAGTTTGATTTAACACTAGCTAATACCAAAAATCAATGATACTCTCAACCCTTACCGGATCTCAGTCGATCACGTCATGCTTTGAACACATGAATTGCCTAAAGGAAAAAATATGTTGATAAGACATGGACTGCAGTCATCAAGAATTTGTAAAATATACAATGCATGTAAATGGTACATCCGGTTTTAATTCGCACAACACAAGCGTCTTTTTGTAATAAACTTTGTTGATTTTTAATCTTAATAGGATAGCGAGCAATAGTATCCATAAAACAAAGATTTCATATATGATAATATACTATCTGTGCAAAGGAATGCGCAAACAGAATTGAAGCATTCTATGCTACTTTTTCTCGTTTATTTGGGCAAAATCCAATTTGAGAACTGTGAATCTATTTTATTCTAAAGTGCGCACATTTATCGACTCATCGAACGGGAAAACATTTTAGTGTATAAAGACAGTTATCGATGCAACAAGGGGAAATCTATTAAATGTATAAACACATTGATCAGTACAACATGATCAATAATTTTAGTGTATAAACACATCAATCGAAACAGCACGGGGAGACATTTTATTGCATCAAACATTGATCGATACATCACTGGAAGCCTTTAAGCTTATAATACATTCCGCTATGATCACATTATCTGGACACAAATATGAAAGAAGCCATGTAGAGTAAGCAGTTGAATGTTGAAACTAAACGCTGTGGTGGTCCATAAAGCATTTTCAACCGCGTTATCGAAAGGCATCTTTGTTCATTTAGAAGATCTGCATTTTTTATGATGACAGTATGTTGTAAGTAGGGAGGTACCACCATTCAGATCTGTGCAGCTGGATTTTACGTTTTTTCATCCACTGCGATTCAACATACATACGCAAACAGATTAAATAGACATTTTGCGGTCTGGTGGTTTGAATTAGAATTGTTGGCTTTTTAAAATGGTATTGTTTATCCGACTAAAAGGTTTCTTACAGTAACACCTAACCACTGAGAGCGCTTAGAACAATTTACTTTAAAAACAGAGTGCTGTGAAAGACAACAAACAAGTAAGCCATATACTTGAAATGTTGAAGAAGTTAAGTAATACTGGAGGGAACTGTACGTTTGTCAATATTGAATTACGGATCAGACATGTGGGGTTTGGGAAAATTAGAAAAGCAATATACTGGATAATGCCATCTTGCTGGGTCATTCAATATCAGTGTTGGTTTAGATAATGGCTACCCTTCTACCCCATGCCCCTCAGGGTGGGATAGAAACCAATTAAGAACAGCACAAATATCAGAATCAGGACATCCTTGAGCGAACTGAAAGTTTTCAAATTCTGCATAACTAGGCCGACAGACCTTTCACAAAAACTGCCATTTATTAATTGTATCTTATACAGCTTTACTCATGAGATAACAGTGATAATGATGGACCGTTACCTCCACCATCGTAACCACATTCTCCAAGTAATGCATTAGGTCTTAAGTATATGAAATCGTGCGATAACACATTTTGTATATGAAATCGTGCGATCATACACTTGGTATACGAAATCGTGCGATAATACCTTTGGTATATGAAATCGTGCCATAATACATTTGTTTGCTACCGTACAATTCATAAATTTAGAAAACGAAGGTATAACGTCTTAAAAAGAAATACAGGATTAAAGTATTACTATTGTAATTGGTTTCAATTACTTCTTCCTGATATATTCTTCTTGTTGCTTTAAAGGGTCAGGTTGCGATGTTCTACCTTATACTTCTCTCTCTTTGTTTAGATTTTAAGAACGCATATGGTATGAAATTTTGCATAGCTTTTAATATCGTTAAGGTACATGATATCCACCTGAATCTGATGATATTTTGTTTGCAATGAAATCATCTTCACCTGCTCATGATATAATAGAACGATTATGATGGAAATTGTTGCAGCATTTCGGATTTTAATGACTATATTGCATATGTAAGAAAATCAACAGTTTATAGTACACGTTCTCTCAACTTCTAGTGCAATGCTTGTACAATTATTGTTTTGCAGATATCAGTCCAAGCCGTTCCGAAACAGCTTCGATGAGATATATTGTTGTCTTGTACGACACCAGAAATAAAGTCCACACAAGGTAAAGCTTACGCTGAATATGTATTTTGTTCATCTCATTTCTTTGTGTACAAAGAACAGATATATAATAAAAAAGCAAACAGATTTTGCAGATGATAAATTGTGTCTAAGGATTTTAATTAAGGGATAGTAATTGTTTATCAGGTATGTTGAAGGTATATATTGTGCACGCCGGAAAATCACCATTGAACACGATTAGAATGGTTAATGCTGAATGCAATTGGACATTTTTGGATTTAGGATATATTTCTCCAACTAGAATGCGAACTACTGCGTAAATACATATTTAAACTGGATGTAAAATATTGAATATTAATGTGATTTGCTGGATGAGAAGTATCATCAACATTCTGGATGAAATTGTTATGTACAGTTTTATACAATTTTGTTAGAATCTGCTGATTGAAATCAGGTTCTCGTTTGGGTCTCTTATTCTAATTCCATATACTTGGAAAATTGTATATATATTTGTTCATATTCATGCTCAGTAAATGGATATCCTGTGGCAAAAAGAGCCCGCGAGGATTATAGGGGCTTTTATTTCCCAAAGTTCCTTGACTGTAATATATTTCCCTTTGCCTGAAGAAAAACAAGGAACAAACGTAGTGGACATCTTTGTTACTGTTTTTGTTTAACAAAACCTGACGGAATCTAAATATTTGTATTTTATCTGTCCTCTAAACCTATGAAGTCCATGAAAGCTATGGCAACTAATGAATGTTAGTTTCCGTGAACTATACCTCAATATTCTCTTTGGCTCCCTTTGAAGAGTTATTTCCCTTGTAGTTTGCTCCGTGCAAGATCAATACACCTAACATAGGTATTGATGAATTTTGTATCTGAGCAATTATTGTTTCTCAAGTTCCGTCATATCAATGTATGTGTCAAATCCTATCGTACATTTGTAGATAATTGGTTTGTTTATTGTGAAAAAGACAGGTACAAAAAAGTATAAAAGTAGCAGCAGGCAGGGTGAACAGACCACTTTGTACGAGACTTTTTTTTACAAAAATAAAGGTTCCTACAGAGGCTGAAAAATAAGGTCAATAACGCTAAACCGAACCTCCTAACTTTTATTATTACCGTATAGTTTGAAAAACGAATAATAAATCGTTTGGTTTAGCTCATTTTTGTTATTTTATTTTTGATTTTGTGTTTTTTATGTTATAGTGCGTTTAGTTTACTCGTCGGGTCACTCAATTTTTGTCGTTCACCCTGCCTGCTGCTGTAATTTAAACAATTATTATAAATATTATTAATATGGTTGTTATCGGAGAACCTCATTCAGCTAGATTAGCAAGAGAACGACTAGAAGCAATTAGAAAATATTTACCTGTTCGTGATGCTGTCAATCAACAATTACAAGAACGACAAGAATCTCATGTTGAATTTGAAGATGATACAATTATTTAAACCAATTACAGAGACAACTAAACCTCTTCTTCCTGTTTTAGAGAAAACCGCTGAGGCAACTGAAAAAATAGCGGAGAGAACAAAACAGACAAAAAGAATTTCCAGCTGGTATAGCTGCTGCTCAGCCAATACCTGTAGTCGCTGCAGCATCAGCTCCACAATATAATGTTGTAATTAGTAATACTGCTGAATTGGAAAATAAATTTACTGTAAATGCTGTTAAAACAATTAGGGGGACTGATGACGCAAATCTATTAGCTGTGCTTGCTTTTACTGGTTTTAGTCGGAGAGAAACATTAATGAAACCTGAAAACGTTAAAGATTTTAGAACCCGTGATCAGTGGTATAAAGCAATATATCGCATAAAAACGAATTTTGAAAAAATTAAATCTAATGATCCAGAATATCGAGATTATATAAATAAAATTAATATTTTAGCTAGAATGCAGGAAGAAAGAGATAGAAAGGAGAAAGAAATCAAGATACAGGCGAAAGAAGAGAAGAGAAAAGCAAGAGAAGCAGCAGCAGCAAGACCAAAACGAAAATATATAAAAAGAAAACAACCAGCTCCTGAAACACCATCGGAATTACAGCCTGCTCCTGAAACAACATCGGAATTACAGCCTGTTCCTGAAACAACATTGGAATTACAGCCTGCTCCTGAAACAACATCGGAATTACACCTGCTCCTGAAACAATATCGGAATCACAACCATCATTATCATTACCACCACCATTAAGATCATCACCACCAATGACAAGGGGAGCAGCAAAAAGAATACAAAAAAGAAAAGAATCAAAATATTTTTCGCCAACCTCACGGAAAATTCTTGAAGAACAACAACCATTACCACCAACATTAATAAAAGCAGCGGAAAGTCCAGTTATTGGGTACGAAGTTCGAAGATTAATTGAAAATGCTAAATTTAATAAAAAAAATGTAGACTCATTGAGAGAACGTGGTGAGAAACCCGAAATAATAGAGTATGGAATTAATAAACTAAGAAATATTAAATTCAAATTAAAGGAATTAGGAATAACAGACTCTGATATCAATGAGATTATTCCAAAATCTTATTTAAGTGTTAGTGGGAAAGGTTTCTCTACTGGAGGTGATTTTACTCTATGTCCTAATAACGTTATCTCTGACGTTGAACGTCTGGAGATTCTCATCGGGGGGAAACGAGCTGGTAATATTTCTCCAGAAATAATTAATGAGGCGGCTGATATTTGTAGACGGTTATTTACTGGCGGTATCATGGACGTTGATGTTTATCAGTCTCTTATTAATGAAATTGCCGATGACTACTACAGCGACTAAGTACGTAATTAAATACAATTACTATAATAAAATGATCGTATATAGTACTCAACGTGGACCAACCATGGTCAGGGTAATAAATTCACGATTACCTGTATACAAAACAACCTACGGAGATGGACTAGGTGATGTTGTTCAGGGTCTATTTAGAAGGATAGCCCCAAAAACAATACCGATCGCAAAGCAACTAGGAATGAAAGCTATTGATGTTGTTCGTGAAAAAGGTATTGGTGCTATGGGTAATGTTGCTAGTAAAGCATTTTCAGCGATCAAAGATAGACTAACACGATTAATACGACGAAAACCTCAACCTGTAAAATTACCTAGTACTGAAGTAATGCCCGCAAATGTCAGTAAAATAATAAATCAAGTTGCTAATCAAAAACTAGCAGAGTTGGTTGATGTACCAATGTCAGAAAAAGAAAAAAATATAACCGCTAGTCTGATAGCAGGAAGTGGTCTCACTTCCCGAAGTGGTCTTCGTTTTAGACGATAATAATTATAATAAAAATGTTCAAGCGCATATCTGATCCCGCATTTGACATGGACTCACCAGTACTTAAAGATGAGTCTGTGCGTGATTATCAATATTATTCTTATGATGCTCGAATTCCAGATCAGCGTGGACGAATTGAACTACAAGTTCAGGATACAAGTAGGTATTTCTTACCCGCTGAGGCATTTATTGAAGTAGAAGGTGAAATTTTAAATATCGCTAATCCTGCAGTACCAGTAGCATATGGAGACGATGTTAGTGTCGGTTTTGTTAATAATGGTATTATGGCGTTATTTGATAGTGCTACGTACATGATTGATGGTAGAAATATTGAATCAATTCAGAAGGACGTTGATGTTGCTACAACGATATTAGGCCTTGCAAGATACAGCGACGATTATTCAAGATCGGCTGGCCCGTCAATGATGTTTGCAAAGGATACAACTGATTCTCCAGAGTATCGACAATATGAAATAAGACGACCACAGAATTTTGCCAGAAACGCCAATGCGGATGTACAAAGTATGATTATTAATGTAGATCCAGATTTTAACTTAGGATTTAGATCACGTCGAGCAATGTTGCGTGGTGGAAGAAGAGCATTTTCATGTGTCATTCCACTGTCACATATATTTGGATTTTGTAGAAATGTCAGAAAAGTTATTTTCGGAGCTAAGCATACAGTTGTACTTGTACGAAAAGCAACCGACAACGATGCATTATGGCGATCCGCTGGTGATGCTGGTAGAGTAATTCTGACAAAACTTTCATTATGGATGCCGGTGATGACTCCAACAATACCTGAAGAAGAACGTCTACTTGCTTTTATGAATCAAAGTGATAAATCAGCATTATCATGGTTGACAATGACCACAGATGCTATCCAGAGTAATATTGATGGTTTATTTACGTGGCAGATAGCATCACAACAAGGTGTGTCTGCACCACGGCATATTTTTATTGCATTACAGAATAATGTACGGGTGGATAATCAACTACGTAGTATTATGATATTTGATAATCTTGGTGTTTCCGAGGTTTCGTTAAGGATAAATGGGCATCAAGAACCATCTGAAGATATTTTATTGAATTTTGATCAAAATCATGTAGCACGTGTATATCATCGTCTAATGACTTTCATGGGTCGTGATCAAAATATTGATACTGGTTTACAAATATCACAATTGGATTTTACAACCTTATATCCGATTTATTACTTTTCGCTCGAACATTTAGATTTAACCAGACAGTCAGTAGTTGATATACACTTTCAAGCTCGTGTGCTGAAGCCAGTAGGAGCAGCAGGACCACCAGTAGTGGAAGGTATTGACAATTACAGAGCAATTGCTATCATACTCAGCGATAAATCGATGTTACTTGAAGGTGTTGGTGGACGAATGAGAGTCGTTGATGCACCAGTAGAAAACATGTAATTAGATCGTTTATGAATATTATAATGTCGTATAATCACGTTAGTGTTAGTCTGACTCCTGGTCAGATTAAAAGGATACAATCAGCATCAAAAAATAACTGTGGATTAAAAATAGCGCTAAAGAAAGAGCAGATGAGTGGCTCAAATAAATTATTTCTTACAGAACGTCAACTCAGGCATTTCGATGAAGCCAAAAAATCAAATAAAGGTACAAAACTTAATCTTTCTGCGGGTGCCATTACAGATATCATTAAGACGGGTGGCATATTTCCACTTCTTGCTGCTATACCAGCATTAATTGCCGCTGCAGCCCCAGCTGTTGCAAAAGCAGCTGCATTAGGCGCTGTTGGAACTGCTGCTGGAATGGCATTAAAGAAAGCAACAGGAAAGGGAATCAAAAAAAAGGGAAGGGGTCTAAGATTACCAGGGACTCCACATTCATGGTACGGAAAGGGCCTAAGATTACCAGGGACAGTTTACTGATATCTCCTATGTCCAATGTTGATTTACTAGATGCTGCTAAAAAATTAAAAATAAAAAATTTTAGAGGAGTTTTCATGCGCGATCAATTACCAAAACAACCAAATAATATTGAAACAGGTATTATTAATCTCGATAAAAATTCTGGTCCAGGCACGCATTGGGTCGCTTATGCAATTGATCCACGTGGAATTATTTATTTTGATTCATATGGACTAGCTCCACCAAAAGAATTCTTAAAGTATATTAGCGGCTATCAAAGTACTCCAATATGGATTTCAACGTTACCAACACAAACATTAACCGATCCACCAATATGTGGTCGAGAAGTACTTAATGTACTTGATGCTATATCAAAATCAACAAAACCACCCCACAAAGTTGTACATGAGTATACTACGACGTCACATTTAAACAGACATTAGTAAATATAATGTTAGATATTTATGAAAGATCTTCTCGTGGTAAAGGTCATCAGCAAGCTGATTTATCTAAATACGCAACTCTCGATCAGCTCAGAAATGAAATTGATGATTTATTAAGCATAACCAGTGTGGATCAAAACGAAGTAGTTGTTTTTCAGGATAAAGAAGGACGATTAAAAACTAGTAATATACAACTGCCAGATGTACTTATACGAGTTCCTAATGCGGTTGTTAATAATATAGTTACTTTTACTGATCAGGGTAAAATACAAGATTCCGGTACGTCAGTCAGCGATTATATTAAGACGTAGACGATAGCAACATTCCTATTTCAACTTCGTTAAAAACAATCGGTGATGAAATGACTACACTTAGTGCTACTTTTTCCAAACATGTAGAAACGTCCTTAAATTTTCGTAGAAATGTAAACAAACCCATTAAAGAATTTTTTGGGGAACAACCAACCGTTGAAATAAAACTAGTCGACATTAACACGAAACTTAATGATATTGTCAGTGGAATACCTACTATTGTTCAAAAAACTAATCTGATTAAAATTCCACACGGACAAATTAAAAATACCGTGTACACAGTAGCATCAGGATCATCAACATGGACACCACAAAATAACACACTCGAACATACCGCAGAAGTAACTGGGTTATACAGGTTATCTATATACGATTCGGAAATTAATGCGGCAACTTCATTATCACCGAATGAATATCGTAATCCTCTATTGGTGATGCTAACCAAGAACATCAAAGAAATCTTTACGCTGATATCAACGGAAATACCTCCGAGACGTTACTTGTGGTGCCTAGAATTCGTAGCTGAAACTTAATTAAATGACGTTGTTAGTATAATGGATCAAGCTCAGTCTCGCATTGACGTTCAACGTTACAGATGTAATCAGGTATGTGAGCGTCTGACTAAACTAAATAATTTTATCGACTATTATAACACGAAAATAAAAAAATACAAAAGACGTATAGTTGTTATTGATGTAGTTGTTTACTCGGTTTCTGCTGTTATTGCTGGAACAGGATTATTATTATCAACATTAACGATGACAGCACCTACTGTTATAACCATTATTGTTTCAGCATCAACGACTATTGCTGGTGTTCTAGGTATTATAACCAAAAAGATAGATACCTGTACAAATGCTAAATTGCACGATTATATGATTAAATTACATACAGTGGCAGATGCATGTTCTAAATTATCTTTGTACATTTCTTCGTGTGTCAGTGATGGTGAAATATCCGATACTGAATTCGCGATGATGATGAAAACCTATGATGACGCTTTAAGGTGATCGCTAATGATTTTAATGAATTAAATAATAATGATAATAATAATGACAGACAGGGAGTTACTTCAGCAGATCGTTACTAATACAACTCCGTCAAAAACTACTATGATATCGTTAAGTTCGACCAATCCTGAGTTTAGTGTTAATTTTCCAACCGCAATTCCTGCAAAAGAAATAGCATTAGCACAGTTACGGGTTTATTATAGCTGGCCCAATATTAGATCAAAACCATTTGGTGGACTACAGCCAAATAATTCATTAGTATTTGCTAATAAGAATAAGCTTGATGGAACTCCTGATTGGCAAGTAGTTGCTATTCCAACGGGTAATTATCAAATAGAACAGATTAATGATGAACTCCAACGCAGAATTAAATCTATTACAGGAAAAGAATCAAAAATAGCAATTACTGTCTCGAACCAACACTATCTGCGGTTATTGAAATAAATTCCCCTGATTACTCCGTAGATATTTATCAAAGTTCGATCAGATCAGTGTTAGGATGGCCTGATGTTCCACCTGTTTATAATGGAGTTTCAGAACCACAGAGATCCGACTTCGTCATAGATGTTAAAAAATTTATACAACTTCCAGAATATCGAAAAACTTATCCGTTTATAGAGACTCCGGATGCTTATCGTGGTTATGCACAGCATACTCATTATATAGATTCTTTCGGGGTAAAGGTACAACAAGAATAGCAACAATTAATGTTGAAGAAATTAATTCAAAATCAAGACCAATTAAATCTGAACACGGACGTATATTTAATGATCTAAGAAATTTATTTTCCAGTATCAGCACTTCCTACAACGATGACTTAAAAAATCAAATAATTGAAACAATACAACATTTGAATCAGGTTGCATCAGACTTAGAATATGTAAATAAGGCTATCGTTGATAGAGAAAAAACATTAAACGCACCGGCAGATAGATTTCATAGTACTTATATAGTTAACGAAGATGATCCTATTCAGCGTGTAAGCTATAAACGCTTATTTAAAACAGTATTTCTTAAATATTATGGAATCACAGAAGAACAGCTACCAACATTTGTAATTCCCGGATTTAACTCTGAAGAGCTAAAGAAGTCAGTTAATGATCTTATTGATGAACACTTTAAAAGAATATGTGATTCATGGAAAAAAATTAATACCTACACCGGTTATACTAAAACACAATAACACTCCTTTTGGTGACGGACGTCATATATCGCCAGGCATTGTAAATACAACAACAACAATTGCAGTCAATCTGGTATGTGATGTTATTGAAGATAGCTATCAGGTAGATCTTTCTAAGTCTAGCCAGGCCCAACAGGGGTATATACTATATACATTTAGTCCTAAAGACCCGCCTGGTTGGTTAATTGTAACTGAACCAATTAACCCGGTTTATTTACGTGTACACAATCCATTTCTGACAAGAATAAATTTCAAACTCACTGACCAGGCAGGAAACATTTTGGATCTAAGACAAGAATCTCTTAATATTAATTTGTATATACGCTCATAGAACGTCTGATTATTTAATCAGGGGGACAAAAAAATAATCTGATGAGTAAATACATGAATAATAATCAAATTTCTATGATTAAAGCAATTGTATATATAATAAAGCGAGATAACTCGGCTATCTCTCTGCGGAGTAAATTGAACGATTATTTCCCTTACTACTACGTCGTTACCTGTACAAATCCAGTTGTATATACGTGTATAGCGTATTAGTCCGTCTGTCTGTTACC
Source organism: Megalonaias nervosa (assembly GCA_016617855.1). Classification (NCBI taxonomy): domain Eukaryota; kingdom Metazoa; phylum Mollusca; class Bivalvia; order Unionida; family Unionidae; genus Megalonaias; species Megalonaias nervosa. The sequence continues at coordinate 48,497 of JAECUM010014548.1, forward strand.
TTAACGAACTATAACTTATACGTAAATTATTTTATGAATTTTGAAAAACTGAAGTACAGTTCTACATTTCTATTAGTAATACAAGTTCTGTGAGACAGCGCAAATATTATATATATATATATATACTTAAATTCAACTGTATTATTGATAAGAGAACGATGGCCGAAGTGGTAAGACGGTTGGACGTAGATCGAAGTTGTGCAGACTCTCGCGTGTTCGAGTCTCAAAAAATGCTAAAGATATTATCTTGCATTTGGCGACTGATGCTTATTTAATTGGGGGAACCCGGAGAATTTCCTCGATATCCACAACAGACAAAATACACTCTCCTATCATACACCCTTGAGGGGTGTACCTTTACACTCCCGGGGTTTTGTATGGGGGGAGAGTGTACAAAATCTGTTGGACGTGGACAAGATTCCCCCGTCATCACCATTTGTATATATTGATGTTCATACAATCATATGTCATTAGGATAAGTTTATGTGTTTGTGCCGTCTGCAAAAATCAAAATCATCACCATCTGTATATAATCATACAATCATAATCATCTGTATATATTCATCATTTGTATATATTCATATACAATCATCCTCAAAAAACAGTCCCCTGACCTTCTGATCCTGCTAAGATGTCATATGGCAACTTAGAGGTTCACATGGGGTTATGGGGACTACATTTTTTTAAATAATTATTCAGAGACTGATATTATTTTTTATTTTAAAGAAATAATTATTATATAATGAACCAAGAAAACATTAATGATATTATTTCTGCTATTAAAAAATTAAAACATAACGGAATAAATCTCTCTGATAATCTCGATCCTGAAAAAATATTATGTGATTATGAAATATTAAAACAAAGAAAAACTGGCAATAAATACACATTACCATCCAATTATAAATTTGTAAAATTAATCTATCAGTCTATGCTTGAATCCTTGGCGGTGGTAAATGAAAAACAGGTAAAGCTGTTTGCACCTCTTGCACGTTCGATCGAAAATATCAGATCCGAACTGTCTCGTGAATACGAGAAAAAGAAGATCGTGGGTAATCGTGTAATGCAATTAAGAAAGATTATGTTATTTGATTCAGTCAAAAGTGAGAGTGACACTGAGAGCAGCGACGGTGAAGGTACCCATGGTAAAATATAGAGTCGAACTATATACAATTTATTTATTAAGAGTACAGAGTTAGATATATTTAAATATTATCGGCTGATCGTATTTTATTGAATATGCAGATCTAGTAATATTATTTGCAACATCACGTACTGACTGTGAATGTATGCTAAAATATCTGGCAGCCGCATTCATTGATGGGAAAGTTATTTCTTGTCATGTCTGTATATTCATGGATTTAATAGCTCTTCTTGCAAACTTTTTACACCTTCCTGTATTTCCACGTGTATTATTCTGACTAGGTGTAATAGCTTGCAGGTTAGATAACCGATTATTTTTGGGATTTCCATCAATGTGATCAACTACAAGTCCATTTTCAACTACTCCATGAAAACATTCAAATACGAATCTACTTGATAAGTATCTTTTTCCTCTAGCAACATTAAATCTAAAATAACCTTTATTTTCAACATTACCTACTGGTTTCTTTAATCTACAGTGTCGAATCACACCATCTCGAGACGCTTCATAATTTTTTTATTATTGGATGTTTTACAAATTCGTTTTGCTTCATTTATATAATAATATTATTTGTCTAAATCATTGTTTTGAAATCTAACCAGATAATCTTCTTCTGTCTTTATAGGAGATTTACCTGACGTCAAAGTATTATTTTTTTTATCATAATATCTTTTTAGTTCCCTGTATTTTTTTCCGCCACATTTTAGACACAATTGAGTTTTTCCTCTGACTCCAACACCACATTGCACACACGGTATGGGTCCTGTACTTCCATTTTTGATGCTTTGCATATGATATCCGCAATATTTGTTCACACACGATTTATTACAAGTAGAATTATATCCAATTCTGAGCCAAGCACATTTGTTTTTTGTTTCAAGCATTATATATACTAAAATTTTAATTTAAATATTTGTTTTAATTATATGAACGAATTATCCGTTATTGAACCTCAGATATCCAGATTTGATCTTGACAGACTATCAGAATATAAATTTAGTACTCTGATGCAAGATCTGGCATTAACAAATGAGGATGTAACCGAACGTATTCGTGAAGCAAACAATGAATTTCGTAATAGTGGCGCTGCTCATGTATGGTCAACATTCAGAGTTGGAAATGTTACTAATATGATGAATGACGAACGAGGAAAAGTAATTATTAATCACCTTGATGATCAAAAATCTTTTATTTTAATAAAATTTATTGCAAATACAGAAGAAGATATTTGGTTTATTCGTGATAAGCGCGATCCAGTCCGTGTGCAGTCAGGAAATAATATTGTTCTCTTAAATAATAAATCTAAGCCCGGAATACTGACTGGTATTGATAAGGCATATTATCAACGTGCATATCCAGTTACTGCAATTGTATATGCAATATATCCGCTGAATAATAAACCTGACGTCGGGGATCTAAAGCCTATGAAACTGTCAGAGTCAAGAATAAACTGTGTAGCTGAACGAGTTACAGAACATTTTACAAACGCAATACGTGGTAATGGTTTAACAGATTTACGACGTAAAAAAATAAATACTTGGGCAGAATCAGTTAAAAATACCGGAGCGTCTATCAAAGATGTCGCTGAACTAGAAAAGAAATTAAAATTCCCAATAACAGTAAAAACGCTGACAGGAGAAATTTTGTACAAACCAAAATATGATTCAAGAGGAGCTCCAATATATATTATTGATCATAATTCGCACGCATGGACCTCAGCAGTAACAATATTTCCACGAGATAGAGCGGTTAAATTTTATGATGGTCATATATTTGATTTTATCAAAAATATCAGTAAAAGTGACTCTGTATCCGTTTGGTTATTTCAAAGTTCAGAATATGATCATTACGATCAGTTTGTACGGCGTAATGGTGATATTTACCGTACAGAATCTCTTAATGTAGAAATAGAAAATCTTGCGCTGAAATATACTTCAGACAATGTCAAAGTTAGACAATTATTAAATAATTGTTTTACAGTTCCATCCGTAGCGGCTCATTTCGCTCAGGAGAAAAATTTATGGAAACCAACACGATCGGAATATCTTGAAGATATCCATAAAAGCTGCGTAGAATATGGACACGGAGGATTATGGAATACTAAATATAAGTATAATGACGTTATATCCGTCGATATGGTAGCGTGTTATCCCGGGAGTTTTCTTGGATACGGAGAATGTTCTAAATACTTTAAGAAATTCGGACATCCATCACACGAGATGACCAGGGTTGCGATAAACGGACATTTACCAGATTTTGACTTAACCGGATTTGCTCATGTAGAATCATTCGAGTTTGCAGAAAATCTCCATCCGATTACTTATGCTTGGTTTGGAAGACATTTTTCAGAAAATGTTGGGTTCCAATAGTACTATTGCGATATATGCTTGATGTTGGAATTTTAATATCTTTACAGGTGAGTGAGGCGATTATATCATATAGTCCACAGAAACAAGTTTGGTTACCAGAACCAAATAGATTTAATATTAATGATGCCAGGAAAGAATTTCCTGATCTTAATGAAGATGATATTATTAAAATTACTAATAATATATGTAAATGCAGAGACGAGCACGATGAGAAACTTGCAAAAGATCTTGGTAGAAAGATAATTGGTAAATTTACTCAAGGAGGAGCATATGATCATAAAAGACACTGTACAAGATTGATTATGGACGATGCTGAACTCGATTTTATAATTGCTGATACAACAGAAAAAAACACATTTATAAATCGGAGTAATGCTTATTTGTCAGACGGAACCAAACTAGGTACAATTGTGAGTTATCTTGATGGTGACTCACCGCAGTTTACTCATTTAAGATCATTTATGTTGGCATATGTTTCTATAAATCTACTGTCTATGATAAATTAATTTCCTCGTGATGCTGTCAGAGTCGCCAAGGATTCGTTTTATATAAATAAAAAATATACGGATTTGTTAAAACCGCTACTTGGTAATGGTGGATGGGGATCATGGAGAATAAAACAAGAAAATATACTTAGTTATTCTGAATCTGCCGACGTTGAAATTAAGGAAATATATCACAAAAATAATAATAAAATATCAAAATCATCAGCACCATCTGTATATGATCCTGTGGCTAGATATAAAACCGTTTATCTTAATGGGTGTGGAGGGTCAGGTAAAACAACACGTGTGATTAAATTATTCATGAACAACCATTCAGATATAATTGTTTTGACACCGACACATAAACTCGCCAGAGAGATAAAAGAACGAGGAGTAAAATCGTGTACTTATCATAGTTTCTTTAGATGGTGTGGAGACACATGGACTCCTGAGCAAATGGGTGAGAAATATATACCTAAATATATTATCTGGGACGAGGTATGCACGGTCTCGTTAGAAATATTAAAAACATTTCTTGAATGGCTATTGACGAAAAATACTGCTATAATAATGTGCGGTGATCATGGTCAACCACCACCTTTTATTGGACAGTCTCCACATGAATGGCTGAAGAATAATGTAGATTATTACGAGGAAATAAATGATGACTATAGAGCTATTGATGAACCGCTGAAGGAGTTTAAAAGGTTAATTAGACTTCAGCCAGACAGAGTACAATGTGAAATAATGCGAGGAGTAATTCCAGAGACTTCTATGAGTGATTTTTTAACTTTATGGAATCCCGCTGATTTAATAGTTGCAAGTAGAAAGATAGTTCGTGATGAACTACAGGATAAATTATTTCTGTTACATAAAGAAAAGTTTTCAGATCTACA
>JAECUM010014549.1:0-29107 GCA_016617855.1 Megalonaias nervosa
ATCTATCGAATAAGGCACATTTCAAATCGTTTATATGATACAGGCAACAGGGAAATAGCTCTATAGTTGTTGGGGTCAGTTTTAGATTTCCCCCCACCTTTACAATTAACACTACTTTCCAATCGTAATGAATGTAACACTGGGCTATTACTACGTTAAAAGCATTGTGATTAAATCCCCCCCCCCCCATAAAGTAAATGTTCAATTAGAATACCGTCATTGCCTGGCATTTTCGTAAGTTTTAGTTGTTTTATAACAGAAGCTATTTCTTGACAACTAAATTTTGTTTAAAAGATAGGTTCATCGATACGGAACTCATCTGTTTGTTCGTGATTTACATATGTTTTTGAACTAAGTGTACAATTTAGAAAAATATTTAGCAAACAGTTGAGTTAACTCATCCGGAGCAGTTGCTAATTCGCCGTCGTATTTTAATTCAAAATAACATTTGGAATATTTGCTTTATTATTTTGTATGCTGTACAGCTTTCAAAACAGCCTAATGTCTAATTCGGCTGCTTCATCTAAGTCTTTGAAAATTGATTTTTAATGAGCCTGTATCGCGTATTCTTTAGTATTTCTAAATTCCCTTTTGCAGTGTGTATTGCTTGTAAAATTCATGGGCAAGCCCTCACGGCCGTCCTTTTCTAAATACTTTTTCTGAAGGTATCGTGCTTTATTGTGGGCTTTCTTAACTTCAGGTGAGCACTAAGGTTTTGTGTGAGGATTAAACTTTTTCGATGGTAAGAACTGAGAGGCTTCGCCCTCTTTACAGAAATTAGTTAACTATTAATGTTTTATATTTGTTAGGGCGATTAGGGGAGCAATTCATAGTGTGTTTTAACAGGCTATCTACTTCAGGTTGGTAGAGTAATAATTTCTAATATCCACATTTAGAACAGGATGGAGATGGAAATATGGAAAGACGAGGATTACAATACTTTGCAGGGGCAATAGTACGATTGCTGAACACAACATGATGATTTGAGGCTATATACATGTCGTGATTTAAAAAAAAACTGCAGTCAAAAACCCTATATAGCAGTCTGTAGCTTTAACAGTACGAGTCGTATCCCTAAGATGTCTTTATTGCAATGTCTGTCATCTTGTTCTTGCAAGGTGATTTCAACGCCAGAGCTGAAATGGACCAAGCTCAGTGGAATGGTGTGATCGGGAAACATGGTGTAGGCAAAATGAACAGCAACGATTTGCTTCTTTTGAGCAAATGTACTCAACACAGCCTTGTTATCTCCAACACCATATTTAGACAAGCGGGATAGTCAAGTATAAGACAACGTGGATGCAACCCAGGTCTAAACATTGGCACCACATAGACTATGTCATCACTAAATAGAGGGACATCAGAGATGTGCTCATTACTACAGCCATGTGTGGAGCAGAGTACTGAATTGACCACAGACTTGTCAGAAACAAGTTTAACCTACACATTATCCCTCACCACCACAAGCGACACAAATAGGCGAGATCCGTCCTCAACACGAGCAAGTTGCAGCACCCGGAGCACAAGCTGGAGTTCCAACTCAAGCTCGACAACAAACTGTCTGCCAAAGGACAACTGACTGGAGACCAAACTGAAAAATGGACCCAGTTGAAAGAGATGGTAACGGAAACAGCAAAGTCAGTCCTGGCTCGTAAAACAACAGTACAAAAGGACTGGTACAATGAGTATAATGAGGATATCAAGATCCTGACTGAAGAAAAGAACAAGTCATTCTCTGAGTGGTAGAAAGGCCAAATCTCCATCTCCAGGAGAGACAAGTTCGAGCATCTGCAAGCAGGGGCTCAGCGGGAACTCCGCAAAATGCAGGATCGATGGTGGGAAAATAAGACTGAGGAAATCCAGCAATATTATGATATGAAGAACTCCAAAATGTTCTTTAGTGCCATTAAAACTATTTGTGGGCCTCCCAGACCAGGATCCACTCTCTGCTCTCAGATGATGGCACCTCAACCATCAAAGACATGGAAGAGATAAAAGCAAGATTAAAGGAACACTTCAGCCAGCTCCGCAATCACCTATCCACAGAGAAACACTACAACAAATCGATCAAAGACCCGTATGTGAAGAGCTGGACTTGTCCCCATCTGAGGAGGTGTGGAAAGCCATTGAACAGATAAACTGTGACAGAGCACCAGGTAAAGATGGAATCTCTGCGCGGAATAATTTGCAGCTTTCCATTACATCCTCACCAGCATCTGGAACGAGGAGGTGATGCCTGCAGATCTACGAACTGCCACCATCATCTCTCTATACAAGACTAAAGGCACTAGAGCTGACTGCAACGGCTATAGAGAAATTTCTCTGCTCTCCACTGCAGGGAAGATTCTTTCCCGCACCAACTTGAACAGACTTGTCGCAACCATCTCAGAGGAACTGCTTCTTGAAACACAGTGTGGATTCCTCCCAGGCCTCAGCACAGTCGACATGATTTTGACTGTGAGGCAAATACAGGAGAAATGTTTGGAACAGATAATGATCTCTATACAAGGCTTTTGACTCTGTAAATAGAGAATCCCTGTGGTTCGTCCTTGGAAAACTTGGCTGCCCCAGAAAGTTCATCACCATTATCCAGTTGTTCCATGACAACATGACATCAGAGGTCTTGGCCAATGGGGAGTACTCAGAGCACTTTGGTGTCTCAACCGGAGTGAAGCAGGGCTGTGTGCTCTCACCTGTGCTATTCAACCTCTTCTTCACCCAAGTCATACTCCATGCAGTGAAGGACCTAGACATTGGAGTCTACGTCAAGCATCGCCTTGATGGATCCTTGTTTGACTTGCGTCGGCTCACTTAAAAAACAAAGACACTGGACAGTATACTTCTCGAAGCTCTGTTTGCAGATGAGTGTGCACTTATGGCACACAACGAAAACCACCTACACCATTGCGAGTAAGTTCTCTGACCCATCCAGGCTGCTTGGTCTGACAATAAACCTGGATAAAAACACAGGTACTCCTTCAGCCAGCTCCTTACACGAACCCTCCACAAACCACCATCAAGATCGCGGGCAGACAGTTGAAGAACGTGGAGAGCTTTACATGCCTGGGAAGCACAATACATACATCGGTCGCTGGACAATGAAATTACAAGCAGGATACTAAAAGCAAGCCACACCCTACGAAGACTTCGTGCCAGAATCCTGCAGCAAAGAGACATTCGGATGCCCACCAAGATCAAGGCCTATAAAGCTGTTGTCTCAATAACCTGCTCTATGGCTATGAGACCTGGACTGTATACTGCAGGCATGCGAAGCAGCTCGAGCAATTCCACATGCGTTCACTACAGTCAGTCATACACATCGGAGGGCAAGACAGGCTGTCCAGCTTAGAGTCTTGTGTTCCTAGTATTGAGGCACTGCTGCTGAAAGCCCAGCTCAGATGGTCTAGCCACGTCATTCGGATGGAGGAGACCAGATTACCAAGACAGCTATTCCATGGTGAGCTCAAGCAGGAAAAGCGGAAACGAGGGCACCCCTGGAAAAGGTATAAAGATAACCTTAAGAGTAACCTGAAATGGTGCGGAATCCAACCCAGAGAGCTGGAAGTCTCCGCCAAGGAAATGTCTACAGCCATGAGAGAAAAACGGCATCATGTCCACCCATTGTCATTATTCTGACACTGGCCGATCAGTCCTAATACTAACGTTCTTAATGCTGAGCGCCAAGTGAGGTAGCTGCTAGTACTACTTTGATATGTATTTGGTATGACTCGGCCGGGGTTCGAACCCGCGACATACCGCATCCGAGGCGGACGCTCTAACCACTTAGGCCAACTGGAGTGGTCTATTTAATTTTGACTTATTCAATGGTATCAAATCTTTGTTGTCAACAAATGCAGTGAACGTGTTGCATTTATACCATGCAAATAATGATAACGGCGATTCTCTGTATCTTGCATTAAAATCACCCATGACTATTACTTCACCGTGACATGAAAAATACTCATAGAGGGATTCAGTTGAATCAATACACGCTTGATATAAATTAAGGCTTTCATCAGAGGGTAGATATACACCAAATATAAAGACTGTGACATAGTTTACTTATCTTAATTCAACACCAACATTACTGTAATTTAGTTCTAAGTAGACCGAGTTGATCTTAGTCATAACTGATACTCCACCTCTTCCAACTTTTGAGATTAAGCTGTTTTCATTATTATCAATTTTTATACAACACATGTAATCACTGTGTAGTGTATATTTAAATTTGCTTGTTTGTTTTGTCAGTTTGTCTTCCCATCTCACGGCGATATCTCATTCTAATTGGTCAAGTAAATTACTGACTCATAATGCAGAGGACATAATTCTTCTGACATTCTAAGTAAGAATGAAAGACATTTGAACATACATATATATATATATATATATATATATATATATATATATATATATATATATATATATATACACACACACACACACACACACACCAGACAGAACAGAAAGTGCTATCCCTGGACTCTATAGAAGAATGCTTGATAATAGTAGGCAGAATTAATATTTAACACAAATAGTAAGCAGCGTGTGTGGTGATTAACCCCAATTATCCTCAGAATTATCAACAATGTTTGCAAGTCTCTTCGTACATCAAACGATCAATGTTATTTCTTCTTTGAACAAGTGTGTTTGAGTACAGCTTTTGTAAAAGTAACCTTTAGACTGTACTGTATTTCCTAATAGAAATATACTACAAACACAAGTGGTCCTAAAGATTATTAGAGTTTAAATTGACGGAGAGACTTTTGGATTTAACCATTTTCAACAGAATGTTGACAGTTGTAGCTACTCGTACGGAGTACGGAATTGCCCAGGAGAAAAGTATAGCTGATCAGTTTTCGAACGAAACCGTTTAAATACAGAGTATTCCTTCTTAAATAGTATACCATCCACCATAGCCCTTGAGAAACAGAAGGAATTTCTACACCATGCACAGTCCGTGAGTGACATAAGGAATTTATACACCATGTACACCACATGAATGACAGAAGGAATTTATACACCATGCATATTCTGTGAGTGACATAAGGAATTTATAAACCATGCACAGTCCGTGATTGACAGAAGGAATTTATGCACCATGCACAATGTGTGAGTGCCATAAGGAATTTATACACCATGCACAGTCTGTGATGACATATGGTATGGTACCTACATCTTCATGTTGTATATTTGTGAACATCATTATGAGAAAGCCACTTCCTCAAACCAAACTGGTAATTTGCACCTCCAAAAAATATCCCTACGCTTGATCTGATTACCCCCCCCCCACACACACACCATTTAAATTTACCTTAAACTAAACGATGTATAATTGCCCATTTTACTCGCCTACTTCCTAAAATGCATGTTAAACAGATTTTCCACCAAACAAATTGCAAAGATATTCTTGTCCTATATTGTCTCGTACCTGAACATTTCAAACAAACTTAAAATCTCACTAGACAGGTCGGACTTGGGAATATTATTCACTAATAAGAACATGTTTTTTAAAAAAAATGACAATGCCACTGATATATGTGTGCATTAAACAAGGAAGCATCAAAATGTAAAATCAATATGCATTTCGTTCTTGAATCGGTTTTCCACACCGTATAAGAGAACATTAAAAATCAATATTTTACAAGCCTGAAGTATTTAATAGTAAGACGAGAGGTTATTAAAAACTACTGTATTACCACCAAGAACGTTAAGACTCAATATTAAGAATGACTAGCACATCCAACCTTGAATTGAAAGCATTGAAAATTAACACTAGTCAGAATGGAAGGTATAATGTCATAAACTAAAGAATAGTATAACAACTCCTAATCGGAAACAGTGCAAATCACAATTAAAATGTTACTACATCAATTAGATTCGAAAACATTAAAATCCCAAATAATAAAAAAATTACTTGACCCACCTAGACGCTCAGGTATCTTTTCGCAAATGAAAGGTTTTATACGAGGTAGACTCGAAAGCATTAAAAATAAAAAAGTAATGGTTATTGGTATGTTAACAGTGATTCGTCATATCTCCTATACACATGGAGCCACGCATTTTATGTCACAATTGGCATTTCTATTTTAATCAATTAGGTCGTGTCGTATGAAGTTGCATACGGGCTGAATAAAGTCGAGGCCACATCAAAATATTTGCAATTTATCTAATTGCATTGTGATTTATCTGGCCAACATATTCGTACAGAACAAAAATTTAATAATACTTGTAATATGTCACAAAATGATGAAAAGCACGGCATATAGTTTTATATATGTGTTCATTTGCTCTCTCTCTCTCTCTCTCTCTCTCTCTCTCTCTCTCTCTCTCGTATTGATTACCTGTGTATGGCAGGGATAAGCTTTTGCACATCATGTACGTCTGCAAATAAAATATCTTTCAGCTCGTAAAATGTAATTATTTAAAGGATATATACATCATCGCTTATTTGTCTTGCATTTCGGACATAAAGTAACATAAAGTTATCATGCAAATCCCATTCACTTCCATGTGTCCAAATTTTCATTTCCTGTCTAGATATTTCTAACATTTTGCATGAGAATATTTTCCTTCTTTCCTAATCAATTATAGATTGATTTTCGATTTTGTATTCTTTCTTAAGTCTCATTATGTACATATACCTTGTATGGAATCTTCTTGTTCAACAAACAACTCAGTTATTTTCCATGTTTATTCCTTCAATTAAAATGTCACTTACCAAGATTGGTTTCTTGTTATAGTGTGTTTGTTTTGAAGATGAATTCCATAATTTATGATGTTATTCAAATAACCCTATCATCTGCTCACTCTTACTAGGTTGTAGCTATTCTGGTCATAGTGAGTAACCGTCATATTCACACGCATATATATGTATGTGTGTATAACATGTACTCTGTATCATCGATATACTACCAGATGTAAAAGAGTTCATTAAAAGTAAACGAGATTTACCGAGTTTCCTTTAAATTAAAATTTTATACAACGAGTGGTATATCAAATGTAGCGTGAAAGAACGATAGCCAGCAAAACATAGCTTTGATAAGGAAAAATAATTTTATAACAGGTTAGGAATGTGTTGGAAAAGAAAACATCCAGTTTTATCTGCTTCATCTTCTAGCTCATTTGTTTTTGAAGGCATTTGTTTTTTGTGGGGGTGTAGACAAAGGTTGTCTACAAATTGCAAGTCTTCCAATAAGCTTGTGAATGACCACTAAATGTGTATCTTGTTTTGCTTTATTGTGACTAGCATGATCTAATCGACCACCATGAGCAACATCATATGTGAAATTTTCAGCCTTGTCTCAATCCTGTTATGAGTGAGGAGGTATCTATTAGCTTTCTATTATGGATGACTATACAGGCTGCATAATCGTAAAACTGAAAATGAGGTTGGTGAACACATGTTATATACCAAAGAGCTGGAGAAGTTTCTAGATGACCTCTCTGTCTACACTGTCAAAGGCTTTTTCGAAGTCTGTAAAGCTTAAATACAATAAAAATAAAACTGCCTTTTTCTGATGCAAATACACTGAACCTTCATGTGTCGTCTTTCTTGATGTACGTGTAATTCTTGATTTCTTTATCTGTTCTGTTCATTTATTCCTGTGTAATGCCATTTTATTTTCGTTTGGAATGCAATATTTATATCTCTGGATTTGTGTTCTCCGTTTCAGCATTTCTTTAATCGGTTTTTCTATGCTGCAGTTGTAATGTTTTACGACAGAATCTATTTATAATAGTTTAATTTCAGTTATTGTTATAATGTCAAACGAAAATTCTGAGAAAAATGAAGCCTTCGGAATCTCTGTCTACATACTGCTAAACGTTAAGAATACAAAGACAATAAAAGTCCATGTATGAACACTGGATCCATCGAGGTATCGCTTGTTCCAGGGATTGATTAAGATATTTGTAACAAATGACACTCAGCTGTGCAAAACTATCTTTGTTAACTTGCCGTAGCACTTTCTACTCCTTTAAGTCTTTGTAAAAGTGAATTATAGAAGATACAAGCAAGGCAAGCAATAAACTCAAAAGTAAACGGTGAACACGTTAGCTTGTTATTTTACTTCACCTACCCCACCGCTTAATTTAAGTATCAAAATTATAAATGAAAATAGGACGGATGACTCTGGAAAAATTTAGCTTTACGAAGAAGTGATTTATGTACCAAATCCATACAAGGCCTTCATATGCGTTATATTGCAATAATCGTTCTCAATACTTATTCTTGTGACGCGTCAGTCTTGTTGAATGGTATATTTTCAAAGTGACCGTTCAAAAGGTTGACAAGTACCTTCGAATCGTAACAAAACCTTCCGTCTAAAGATTAGATAGTCTTTGAGCCAATCACTTTCTTATCAACAGCTGCTTTGATTAGATAGCCTTGGAGCCAATCGCTTTCATATTACCAGCTGCGTTACTTATATAGTCTTGAAGTCAACCACTTTCTATTTATCATTTGGATTTCCTAGCTGACAGTCGTTAGTTGGAATTGTGTTAACGAAATGCACAATTGTTAATGATCATGTGATAACGTCAAGAGCATTTTAAATGCAGAATCATGGTGTTTGTTTGTACAATAAGCAATAATGAAATGTTATAATCTGAACAAGAGTACGTGCATAGGTTCTGCTTTACCTACGATTTAAGATTTATGAACTGTCAATATAATTTACTAGAGTAACTAAAACCGTCTCACTGCAAACACCCTCTTAATCGAACGGGCGTTGGAAATAAAACGAATATATGAACATTTATTGTTTACTTCAACTTTTAAAAGATAGGAAGAATAACACAAGGAGATTCATAATGCTCACGAGAATGCCAGACGAAATGAGAACAATCTTTTTGATATCAACTACGAAGTTTCACACATTCCTCCTTGCTTTTCTGTTAGTGATTGTACAATGGAGTGACAGCACTATGTATGTACCCTGGATTCCACGGAATGGGAAAACAATGAATCTGTTTTGTCCTATGTCATGTGAAACCGATAAAACCCGTTCACCAGAGCTATGTTGTTGCTGTAAGGCGCGCAGTTGCAGTGAACTAGATCATCCATTGTGTCACGAGACTATCAGCGATCTACACCTAGAATATATTGGCACAGACGGACAAAGTATCCTCATACAAGATCGCAAAACTGATGCGTCTGACTATTTACGGATTCGACACGTAAATGGAGTCATGACATCGTTTCCGAAAAATCTCATGGTCTTCAAAAACCTAAAGTATGTGGATTTCACAAGAAATCGTATTTCAGAAATAGGCAACATATCATTTTTATCAAACATTAGCGAATTGATTTTAAACTTTAATTTTATAACATATATTTCAAATCAAACCTTTCTTGGACTGTCCAACCTTCGAACTGTACAAATTTCCAATAATAAGATAAAAGACATTGACCCAAATACACTTTTGGGGGCTGAGCTAAATATATTCAACTTCGATGTGTCAAACAATTTCATCACTGAACTGGATGTCACGATTCTTCTTCCAGAAGGCCCTTTGTGCGAGTTAAACCTTAACAATAATCCCATCCATGACATTGTCAACAAGAATGGGTTTACCTTTGAAACAAATAAGATGCATGGTCCTGGACATATAATGATGAAAAACAATTCGCTGACATCTCTACCAAATCTGACAGCTGTAGGTTTAGGAGACTATTCTGATTTCTTTAAAGGAGTCTCGTTCCACGGATATTTTGCTGGGAAACAAACGATTACATGTGACTGTGCTCTCATTCTTTATTTTGTGCAATTAGCAGATGTTGCATTGAGACAGTTTGTCTCAGATATGGACAAAATTGTTTGCTCTTCTCCAGAAGAATTGAATGGCACAGACTTGCTGGACATTTATGAGTCGAAACAATTTGACAAACTGGTATGTAACCTTGTCATATCTTGTCCTTCGAAATGTCACTGTTATGATCACCAGATGAGAAAAAGGGTTGTTGTGGACTGCTCCAATTTGACAATGACTGAGATGCCCCACTCGCTTCCCGTTGGCTACTGGGGGAATACAGCAATCGATCTTCTATTGTGCTACAACTCTATTAGTACATTGGAAAAAAGAAGTTATTTAAATGATATAGCATTTCTTGACATGACTGGGAATATCATTAGGTACATAGACGGAAATGCTCTAAATTCTATGAAATTAGACATAAGCCTCATCATTCCCGACAACACAATGGAATCTTTACCTAACGAATTTGGGCATCTGAATCCAAACCATCTACATATTGGTGATGATTATCTGAAATGCTCTTGTGAATTTCTTTGGGCAGAGAACTGGCAAAAGTACAAGTTGTTTAACAAGAACAGAACATTATTTTGTTTGTATGAGAATTCTAGAATCCCTGTTGATAGCATGAGTACGTTCCTAACTACATGCAAAACTAAGCTATCAAGAATACCAGCAGAAGCATGGATTGGTATTGGGCTATTGATTCTCCTATTCGGAGCAGCCTTTTCTTTGTACATGTTCTACTACGAAATATTCATATTATATAGACAGTGTATATTTTATTTTCGAAAGAAAAAAATGGTAAAATGCCCTAAGGATATGGATACAATTTTTATTTGTTTTGACGAATGTAACACAGAAGTTTTCGAATGGACTGTACGAGAATTGAAACCTTATTTAAAGACAGAAGGGTTTAAAACAACCATTCCATGGATGGATTTTGAGCCAGGTTTATCACGAGAAAGATCCACCATTCAAGCAATTAATAACAGCAACACATTCATCGTTATACTTTCCATCAATCAAACAATCAATGTTGATGAGGACAGCAACACTGATACATATTTTGATTACGAATTCGAAGTTTTATGGAAGGAATTCGTATCTAACTATAAAACAAATCATACTGGTCAATTTTGATCAGCTTGAAAGTAAAGACGTCGAAAACAGACGCATGCGAGCTTTGGTTCGTGTCGGCAAGGTGGCCGATTTTTATGACAGAGAGGATGTATTGTTAGCTAAAATAAGGAAACGACTGAGCACGTTATCGGGGATTTCGCGGCGTCCGTTTGTAAAACCAGCAGAAAGAAATGATGGAGGTGTTTCAAATTTGTTTTGTAAAAAAGATAACATCTCAAAAGAAACGATTATTTTCGTTGAATTGCAAAGCAGAAACCTCTTTCGGAGCCAAGAACAAACTTGTGTAAAGCTTTCTGCATATAAAGAAACACGTCTTTCACCCAGATATAAGGACTCAAGTCACGGAGAGAAGAAACACACAGGTGAGATTGGTGCAAGAAATGTAGCTGGGGAATACGATGTTTTCAAGCGTCTGACCAAGCCCCATCAGGCTATTTGTAATCACTTACACAGGCGGTGCTACATTGGCAACCAATCGAGCCACGGCTGAGTCTACATCATTTAAAGTAACTTTTCTCATTTTGAACACTTTACGGGCATTTGCGACATTCCTCTCATTAAAACGTATCTCGTTTGTACATGTTGAAGTCCATAAAATGTTCCAAACCGGTATTGAATAATGGATACATATTTCGTGACATATATATGTATATATGTAGCTATAATACAATATTATTTCTGTCACATATGTTTGCATAAAGATCCTCACCAAACATGGATATTGGGACAAGATTTTAAAATGCTTGTTCTAAAATTTGACTATATTGTGAAATTTCTTGAAGAGCGAAATGTGTGTTTGCAATTTTCCAGTAAAGGGAAACTATTATTTTTCTATTTTTTCTTAAGGAAATATAGAACACAGAAGAGGTGAAGACATCACTTCGGTATATGAATTAAAACTTTCATCACTGGAACCTACAACAACTAATTATTTGAATACGAGGATGAAAGCATTGGATACGTTATTTAATGGATACGTTATTTAATATGCAAAATGGAAACGTGTCTACTAAAGTATTATCCATCTCCCAATTCTGATTTTAAAATGAACACCTTCAATGATTTGAATAAATTGGAGAGAAAAAAAAAACTTAATCATTGATTCCTGAATTTATCATTTTTATCCTTATTGTCTCGAGGAAGATATCTGTATAATCTCATTCCACATATATCAAAACGATGGTCAGCGGGCTAAGGAACTTGTACAAAGTCACAGTTTTAGGAACTCACATACGAACTAATGATACTAATACGTTTTCTCATCCCGAACGTAACATTTATTATTTTGATGCTTCGCATAATGATTTAAAAAACACAGATGCCACAAATCCTTTCCTGGAGAACTATTTTTGTGAAATGAACTACAACAACAACATTATCGAATGTATTGTAGACTAACAAAATTTCAGCTTGGATAAAACAAAACATTTGCATCTGAACTTGTGTCCATTGCTAGTAAAGTTCCAAAATATTTCCCGAATCTGACTGTCTCTGGCCTTGAAAACTACGTTGATATCGAGAGGGTTGTCAGAACTTGATTAAATTTGGATGTAATTAAAAATTTAGATTGTGACAGCTCACTTGTTCTGAACAAATTTGAGAATATGTGTATAAAGGAACCATATTAGAGTGCAAGTATGAATCATCTGTGTTTGATATAAATTAGGAATGTCCCCTAAATACAGGTGTTATGACCAGCAAAAAAAAAAAAAAGAGTTTAGTGGTATACTCTACAATTTCAGTACTGACCTGAATGCTGGATATTTGCCTGAATGCGAGAGGGAAGCAAAGTTGAACTCCTTTTGCGTAACAATGCTATCACAAAATTGGATCAAAGTAACTACATCCAACGGATTGTGTCACTTGATCAGAGTGGAAAAAATGTTGCCTCAATTCATGAGACAGCGGTGAGAATGATGATATACACATGCTTATTCCAAACGATTATTTGCAGACATTAGCCAGAGGCTTTGAGATTCTGAATCCCGATAACCTTGAGATAGATGACACTTTCTCTGGGCAGAGAAATTGGCGTAGGTACAAATCGGAAAAAAGGAATAAAACTAACACACTGCAATGCCTTCACAATGGAGACAAAATCAGCGTAGATGTTATGAGTCGGGTTTAATCCGAATGCGCATTTGAAGATGCCATCATTCCAGTTCCTGCAACAGTTATCGCGATCATTGATCTCAGGATATTCTTAGCTTGCTTGATGATTTGTTTTATTTAGATTCGAAGTATTTATTTCATACAGTCGTTTTCGCAATTATATCAGAACAAATGTGCAGACCGTGATGTTTACATTTCCGCAAATGAATTAAACAAGCAAGTAACTATAGTAAAGTGTGACAATAGCCCTAATGTTAGTGATAGACGTCTGCGCGCAGTTGTTCGTGTTGGAGAAGTGTCAGATCACTGGGACAGAGAATATAAACTTCTCGTCAAAGTAAGGAAACTGTTGGATAGTTAATGCACAAGAAATCCAAATAAATTGTCTGTGTCACCTTCGTTTCACAAGGTAATTAAAACCAAAACAATCATACCTAGTACATGTACATAGATAGGTGGCAAAGTTTGGTGCGATGAAAATATCAAAGTCACTCTATGGAAATGAAGGCGCAGATCATATTGCACAAAAGCGCAAGTATTTAGGAAAGAAGGATTTTTTAAATGTACTTTCACACTAGGTAAAGCAAATTGTGAGTGCAGATGTAAGGACGCTAAATTAAATATGCCAACATAACTTGCTCTTTTCATTGGATCAATTTTTAATGGCAAAAAAATTCAGTTTGCGTATGTTTCACTTATAAATCTTTCGCATCAAAGTTTTTTAATATTTCTACGTCAGTATATAAACTATAAATTTGTAAATATTTCGTATTGAAATGTTTTGATTTCATTTTCCTCGTATAGAGCCCAGCATTCAGACCATATTGTTTTTCAGGAGAATTTTGGATCTTAGAGTGTAGGCCTGAAAGTGCTGTGTTTACGAAATCCGAGGAATATACTTTCTAATTTTTCGGTTATTGTTGTGCAAAATGTCTGACTGACCATGGGTTCTTTTGGAAGAACAAATGAGAAATTATTATTATTAATTTTTTCAACTCTTTTCTTCGACGTGTAGAAGATCACGATAAATGTTAACATATTTCAGAAATATATTTTGATCAATTCATAAAACAACTTGCACCTTTAAAATGCGTGGATTATTTTGGACAACATTTTGTTCAAAATTTATTAGTCGCGAATCACCTTCACTGACCCCAAGAGTGATGTACATCACAGATTGATTTAACGGGCGACTTGATTTTGTTTACCAACGGGCGACTTGATTATATTTACCAACTACCATCGATTGCTACAAATGGTTCTCGCTTATTCTTTTCCAGTTTACGAGCATAGAACGAGAATTTATCGGTGCTACTCTTTGGTATGCTTACTTTATTTATCAATTATGAAGCATATACTTTCTATATTTTGCTTATCATTATGTAAAATTTTTTGACAATTAGTAATCCTTTCGGAGGAATAAATGAGTCATTATCATTATTATTATTATTATTATTATTATTATTATTATTATTATTTCGTCCTCTTAATTTCTTCAAAGCTTAGAATATTGCAGTGGATGTAATCATTTGAATATTGCAGTGGATGTAATCATTTTTAAAACATTTATTTGAATCTACTCAGAAAATAACTAACAAATCTAAATACCTCCATATTAATATTTGGATCACGTAAATCAGACATGTTTTCACTTTTCGTAAATCTCACTCCACCCCCACCCCTTCAAATTCAACAAGCAAATTCACTTTGAAACTGTCATTTCCAGTACAGACTTTTAACAGCGACTTGTTTATATTTACAGGCACCTATATAAGTTTTCAAAGGGTTGTCTGTTTTTCTTTCCAATATTAATATACGGGTTTTTAAAGATAATCTGTCTGCATATGCCATTCACTTTTATGCACTGATTACGCGCCTTGAATACGTGCACTTAGCTATTTCACTTAATTTGAAATCAGCATAAGAAAATATCCGTCTGACCTACATAGATAACAAAGATACAGGAAATACCCCAATCTGTCCTACATAGATAACATTTAAGAACGCACTTTATGAGTGTTATATTGATCAGTTTTGTCATATTTGCGGGACATACAAGTACTTCCTTTTTGTCGGTGTATTTTGAGAGACAACCATTCCAAAATATATTTTGGGCAACTCATATATATATATATATGCATGTAAATCTGTGTGTGTTACTGAGATTCGAAGCCATAGCCACTGGTTACGACACCCATTGCCTGCACTCACCAAACCATATATCATGGGCTCATCCCCAAAAAGAATGAACAAGGTCGGTGATAAAGACATTTGTTTTAGCAGACACTCTCCCAGTAATTAATTATCATCTAAGTCCACAGTCACTCCTGATTCCCACGACAGAAATTAGGGCATATATATGTTATTATAGAGAGTTATAAATGTACACCAAACAAGGGTAGTAGTAGTGGTAATAATAGTAGTGGTACTAGTACAAGGGTAGTAGTAGTAGTAGTAATATTATATATTTTCATCATCTTCTTTCCTTCAAATTTTGTAGATTACAATGAATTTTATCATATTTAAAACGTTTATTTTTGTCAATGCCGGCACGCTATTTCGGACCAACCACACTTGACAAGTTTTAACTTTTTATGAGTCTCTATTCATCCCAAACCCCGCATTAATTAAAGCAAATTTACTTTGCAGTCGTCCGTCACATATATTTTTTTTTAACAGAGAACCGCTTATACTTATCAACGACAATCCGTTTATTCAAATGGTTCCCGATTGCTCCTTGCAATCTTTAATACACGGGTTTAGAACGAAATGAATTAACGATTTTGAACACTGCGACGTAACTATAGCGCTCAATTTTGGAATCAGATTTAGGAAATACCCTAATCAGTCCTACGCAGAGAACAGGACAGATTGCAATTTATCTGTAAGTATTTTATTCGTCTAATGTGTCTTAAAACTTCTTAATTCGAAACCGAGTTGGTAATTTTTATAAATAATCATTGTGAAAATCGGCTAAATATACACATGCAATACTAGCTCATGCTTGTTTGAATATTCCAACAAAAGTTGTGGGTTTTGTGGGCTTTGTTGGCTGTGGGTTTTGTGGGTCTTTTTTAGAACTGTGGGGTTTTATGGGCGTTGTGGGAGCTGTGGGTTTTGTTGGATTTGAGGGTTTTGTGGGCTCTGTAGGTTGTGGGTTTTGTGGGTTTTGTCAGGAGGCTTTGTGGGCTGCTTGTGGGGGTCAGTCAGCTAGCAGCAATCAAACTAGGTATGTCACAATTATTGTGAGAACATAATTTATTTATGTTTCTATTTTATAATTTGCTAGTTGTCTAAGTCATTGTGAGTGTTTTCCTCACCGACTTGACAGCCACTTTACTTCCATCTATATCAACTGACTTCAAATAAGCATTAAGATATAGTTGAAGTGTCAAGTCAAGCAACCGTTTTTCCTTGCAGATTTTACATTTCACATATTACAATCAAGTCATATTTTCTCTTCTGTAGTAAACTTTATTGCAACTAAATCCAAATATGGCAAGTCTTATATAATTTTCATTCATCGAAAGAAGTAATAATATAATGAACTAATAGTATAGTACTAATGAGTACCCTGACCTTGTGTGAAAAATTATCATATACCAAACTGTACCACAAGACAATGATAGTATTTTGGCTTAGTACACAAACAACAAGACTGTCATGGTTATGAACTGACTTTATTCAATGTTTCTTAACAAATGAATCATCTTGTGTTATGGTTGAAAAGAAATCAAGAGTTCGAGTTTACTCTATTCTCCCTCCTTAGGCAGCTGATAAGAAGCATACTCATCCCTGGTGCCATACTCCAATGTAGTATTATCAGGACCTATATCGGCCGTTACAGTACATTGATTTCAATTCACTTTTGGGGGTTGCCCTAACCATATTCATCTTAGATGTGTCAAGGAATTTTATGACGGAACTGGGTATCATAGTTCTGCTTCCAAAAGAGCCCCCTATGCAGATTAAACTTTAACAATAATCTCAACAAAGATGGGTTTAAAACAACCGTTCCATGGATTGATTTTGAGTCAGGTATATCATGAAAACAAAAAAGAAATCATTCATCCAATTAATGGTAAAAACACAATCTTCGTTATACTTTCCATCAATCAAATAATCGATGATGATGTGGACGGCAACGCTACTTCATAGTTTTATTACAAATTCAACACTTTATGGAAAGAATTCGTATCTAACTCTAGGAAACAACTCATACTGGTCAATTTTGATCAAACTGAGAGTAAAGACATCGATAAACAGGCCTTGGTTTCTAAGACAGAATGTATTATTTGTTAGGCAACGTCTGATATGTTGTTATTGGTTTTCATCATAGGCTGTTTATAAACCCAGCACGATGTAATGATGTGTGTGTTGTGTTTCAAACTTGTTTGGTAAAAAGATAATATCTCAAAACACACCATCGCTAAATAGAAACCCCTTTCATAGTCAAGATACTGAACAAGCTTGTGTAAAGCTTCATAAAGACAAAAGGTTTCACGCAAATGTAAGGGTTGATTAGACGGATAACATAAATAGAATGAGGAGATTTGTGTAGGAAGTGAAACTGGGAAATTTGATGCTTTAAACGTCAGTAAGGCTAGTCGTAATCACTGACGTGGATACAATATTTCATGACATGTATGTGTACATGATGTTATATATTATTTTGTTCAAGTACTTTTCCTTAAAGATCGTCAGCAAACCTAGCTATTATAGCAAGTTTCCGAATGCAATTTACGAAATCTGACGATAAAGTGAAATTTTTGGACCACGTAATATATTTTTGGAATTTGTCACATTTTCGACAGCAAAGGCAACGTATTATTTGTCTTAATGAAATACTGCAGGTTGACGACATAATCGAACAGAAGGGATGTGATGCGATTAGAGAGGTGGCCTGCAGTCTGTCGGCCAGGCTGCATGTTTTAAGCGATAACAGTAGCACAGTGCTTCCAACCCTCCATCTCCTCAAGAACGTATATTTAAATGCACTACCAGGTACCATGCGCTAAGGTGTAGCCTCATTGACATCCGAACGCGCTCTGCAGACGCCACGGGGGGGGCACGAATGATGCCGACCGGCCTTGTCTTTACAATCCAAGTTATCTCCCCGTTGAGGAAGCCATCACATCCGGGAGTGGCGAGCCCACTCAACGCTGTCCCCGGCAAAACCACTATCTGAAAGCAGGACAGCAATAGCTTTGGGAGTACTGTTGCCCAAACTGCCGCTTAGTCATGATGCTCTTGAACTGTTCCCTAATACCCTGTGACCAGTGGACGCAGGTTTCACCCTGACTTACGCGAACACTAAGCCCAACCAGATGATGCGACACAGCACCCATAAACTCAAGTTCATGGTCAACCGCAGCAGCTTTGGACTCCAGGGAGGCTTCCACTTAGAGATTCACGTCCGAGAGTCGGCAACTCCGAAAGCCTCGTTACTTGACAAGGGCTCTCTCCCTTGTAGGGGCTAGCGTCCTGTACCACAGTAAGGGCGTACTTGTCCGTGTGCTACTCTTAATTATCTTGTGGTTGAAAAAGACATCGACCTTGTGCATCTCGTTGGGGCAGACGAGCTAAAAATTCGGGCAGGTGATGCGCCCAGGCGCGTGTAGATCAATCTGTCACGTAGTCTGTTTTATTAGACACTCATTACTGGCAGATGCTTTCGCCTTCAGGAGGCCTCTAGTTGGAGTTCAGGTCTTTGATAAGGTCCACGTAGACCTTGCTTCGGTCATGGAGGTTTTAGATGCAAAGAGTAGGTCAGGTATCATGCGTCACTAACGCGGTTAAAAGATACTTTGTCAAGATAGGGGAGACTGGATGCGTCAAGCTGGATATCGAGCCTAATGCCCGGCACATAGTAGCTTTTTGCACGGTAGATGCAGTTTAGCAGGGTCCTTGCCCATGGGCAGATCCGGCAGCTTCTCGAGGCTAGCCGCTATGTTGTCAACACGTTTCTCAGCCTTGGAGAAACCTTGGACCGCCCCGCACCTACTTACACTTGTTTATCTCTAGAGCGCGTGTCTGATGTTGTGGGTTGCTGGCGACCGTTTTGGTTACTTGCTTGCAGATCAGACAGATCCTGAGCATTTTGGAGTGTGCCTAGTGTGTCAAATAACATCATGGACTTGGCTGATTTCATAGCCATAAGGCGGCCTGCAAATCCATAGCAGAAATTGTACCTACCACTGACCGGGTCTGAGCGTTCATGATCGTCCTGTCTGACAGCGAGAAGACACAGTTTCTGCCAAACCTCTTGACACGTATGATGAAATGGAACAAACTGGACATGGTTGCACCATGTGCCTGCGACCAGGAATGATATGACATGTTGGGACATATCACCAAAATATGTATTTCAAGAATAGATGTGGCCAGGTAGCAATACGCTGCCTAAGATAAAATGTCATTTATCTCTACGAAGCGCAGACGACCTGTTATGCTGCTACAGAAAGCATTGTTACGACGACATGATGGTGGATGAATACAAAAACCCCACCAGTCTCTTCAGCCGAAGGAGTTACAATGACACTGACGTGGTGTACCTAGGCCAACTATACTCTCACATCCAGAAGGGAATCCGCGACAACACCAACATGGTCGTCCTCTTTTGTAGGACAAAAGTCCATGTCCTGCAGAATGTGTCGGCAGGGACTGACCATGGTTCCGCCGCTTTTTCAACTAGACCATAACCCCCATCACTATACAGTTTAGACATCGTGGATCAGACCACCTGATGTTTTAAACAGATTTGGATATGGCGTTAGTAAAATAAATCGCATCAGTGTCTGCCATCTTGCTGCAACGCCTTTAACAAAACTAACAAGTGTGGAGGACAAGATACGCCTTATAAAGAGGTAATCTGTACACCCAACACTCACACGGGCCATTAAATCGGCCAGAAAGTCTTCGCCTGCCTTTGCGTGTTCTACTACTTTAGCCTGAAGCACCACGATCCGGTCAAAAAGTATATCGTAGACATGTTCTCGAAATCGGCCGGACAAATTTTCTTTAAACTTTTCCTACTGTTGGAACAGATCGCTAACTAGACATTGTCTAACAGGTATTGGAATCAAAATCCTCTAAATAGGGGTCTAATTAGTACAACATAATGATACAATTGATCCACATTGTGAGTTTTTTTTCATACACGGTTCTCATAGATTGCCCCGTATTTCGCTGATTCCTCTAGAAAAATTTCCCAAGGTCTTCTTTGGTGGGTCTACACTATCCCAGGAGATAAATGACAAAAGGCCCATGTCATGCCTCTTTAAATAGGGAATGTTATGTGTATACTTAAGATACAATCTTTTCCTTCGAATACGTTCCTCGATCACGTTAACTTAGGAATATAAGCCTTCTTTCCTCCCGAATCCAGTCATCGTCTTTCTGTCTATAATATAGAGACAAAGGACAATGACTGTTGCTCATTAAATTACTGACCGCTTACAGGTGGCGCCAGTTTAAAACGTGCGCTCTGAATTGGACAGATGTAGTTCACTGCGCCTCCCTAAAACCAGTTGAATTTTGTGTTATATTTAAGCTTCCATTAAGGATTACATTATTTTCAGACAATACATCTTATTCTTTCTGTGGTAGACTTGATTTTTACGTTTCGACCATATTTGTGTGAATTTTGTTCTCATACGTGAACCAGTATCTGCGTTTTTGACCGCAGTGTTCTCACGGCTACACTGTAGTAGAAAAAATTGTTTGAATTCTTGCATGCTGTCTATCTATTTAACACCTCCAGCATAGCGGGTGTCTCTGACACTGTCAACGTTGCTAATCTATTAGAATTATTATTATTTTTCTTTCTTTATTTCTTTGTCGTTTCAAAACATAACAATAATAACGAAGTGTACGAAATGCAAAATGGGCCAGCGAGGATTCACATCATCCGTGCATCGCCTGTACCAAGTGTATATCGTCAGCTACATGCAGCACGTACGCTAATTGATTGTAAACTACATAGTCGATAGTACTAAATAAAAGTTCAAAGAACAGGGAGCGACGGGGAAAATCAAAGCCTGGGAGTACTGATGTATTGAGTAACCCATAGCATAGCGGGTGTCTCACATTGTTAACATCTTTCACTATTATTATTATTATTATTATTATTGTTGTTGTTGTTGTTATTATTATTATTATTATCATCATCATCATCATCATTATTAATATTCAAATATTTATTTATTTATTCATTCATTTATCGTTTAAGACCATAACAATAACGACAAAGTGTACATTTGGCACAACAGGTGACGAGAGAGTTGATTAGTTCTGGCAGCCTTTTCCCCGTCGTTGGAAAAGCAACAAGCGTTGTAAAATTCACCAAATAATTTATTTTCCCACATACAAAGTGAAAATGATAAAACAAAAACTTACGGTATTGCGAATTAAATTCTAAAATAATCCTAGAATTACAGACACAACTCCTAATCATTAAAGTTCTAAATAAACTTTAGTGGAAATCCAAATTATGTCCAATACTGAAGGTATTAATGTGCCTGTGACGGCCTGTATCGTGTTGATGTACCAACAGTCTTTCGTTGAAACACACCAGTGTAATTCCAGCTTTGAATTCACTATAAATCCCAGTGAATGTCTCTGTCCAAGAATATTATTTTTTGAGCACTCTGTATTTCCAAGAAAAATCACTCCAATTGATTAATTTGAAGAAATAAATTCCAGCCCAACTGAACTATTGGACACATCAATAATACAAATTAACTCTGCTAGATCTTAAAGCACGAGTGAATAATTTCTTTAGTGTCAAGATTATATAATCCTCTGCTTTACCTTACTTCATAACTAGCATTTTCTATATAAAAAAAAAAACAAACTATTACCTAATGGAAAATAACTTTCTAGAAACTTCTCAATGTTTACAAAATAAAATGTTAGCTATAATTAAAAAGTCTGTTACTAAAATTATATTATATACCCTGGAGTATGTAAGGTACGCCAGGTGAATCCCAATAACCTAGACCCAGACCCAAATAAACATGTTTACTTCTATTAATAACGATAATAATATTAAACCCATATACGTTTAGAGAACATTTTAGATATGCATTGTTTAAAGAATAAAAAGTCAATAATTCAAGTCAAGTAGAAAGCAAACGTGATTTTGGACAAAGTTAAATCCAACATATAATGCTACAGTACAATAACAAATACTAAAATTGTAAAAAATTAAAAAAAACTAACTAACAATGCAAATTAAATACACTAACATTCTAACCTTTATGAGAGTGAAGAATTTTTACTCAATTCTAGGCAACCCAGTGGGCGTAAGTCCTCCCACCACCCATTTCAGAACATTGTCTTAGGACCTGCTAATCAGGGCGCATGAGGTTTATCAATAAATTGAATGAGCCATACTGTCTAGCCGCACCTGTTTTATGCCGTATCGGTTAACTACCGTACTCTCCAGCCATCCGACCCGCGATCCATACCGTTCAGTGACCGTATGGTTTCCATTGTATACCTTACCACGCCTCATCATGCAGAACCGTGGAATGTTGGGGATCGTACTGATAGATCTATCCGATCGTTTATTACTATCACTTGACAAGTAATGCTGCCGTCTACACTACCGGCCGTACGACCGACTCCAGTACCGACAGATTTTGATTTCGACAATCCGTCCGTACAGATCCGACAACTACATCCTACAAATACGGCTAGAAATTTACTCACGGCGTACCCTCCGAAACGGTACGGTAACAGCCTTAGAGAAGGCTGTCACGAATTGTCTATCCCTCTGGATATGCATTATATGGATGTAGATCTTGATCACGACCAGGTTGACCCACACACTGAATGTGGAAATAAACCTATTGACAGTTCACGCTCAAGTTGCCCACATGAAGAGGGCTGAATAAATCTTAAAGGCGGCTATGGAGGAAACGTATTAGGTGTTGTCGAACTCTGAATGTCCACATCCCCATCTTCTACACCTGCAGACAGGGTCAATGCCTCAGTCGATATTGTCGATGAGAAAGTCATCCTCTCCTTTCGTCTTCTCCCACTGTCGGGAAAAATCCAGGAAATTACCAACAGGCTTTCTGTCAGGACCAGTGATCCAGGCAATTCCAAAGCCTTTTGTTCTGAGAGTCAAATACCAAAGTCTTTTATATCTCGATGGATTAGAACTCATTTTGACACATTTTTTTGTACAGAACTCTTGGCGTTAGACAAGAACTACGAGAGGTCAATATGACTTTGCTTAATTACTGTAAGATGGATAACTTATCTTTGCATACCACTTCGAAGCTCGATCTCAGTATTGTGAGTTTGTCTTCGTTGTTGTTTGGCGTCGCTGCCGATTTTCCTGCTGACGGACAAGGCTGGTAAAGAACACGCCAGGGAGTCAACGCCAAGAATATCGAAGGTGATTAACCAGGTTGCCCACCATTGCAAATGCTTTGGTGGCTTCCGCTAACCTGGATCTTGTGCAACGGAATGCATCCTTATGCTTTACCTAACTCAAGCCTCATTACGCACTGTCCCTTCGAACCACTCCCTTCGGATCGCCTCTACTGTCTCCGGTGGCAACATAAAAGAAGTACGGGACACAGGCAGCCCAGGAAATGTCCCTCCATCCCTTTACGTAACAGCCTCATTACAAATCATCTCCCACTATCCTTCAAAGACGGGATGACAGGAGACGAGGGGATGCTGGATCATTCGATTCTCAGTCCAAAACAAAGCATCGATCCCAACCCTATACATGGAGACAATCTGCTGATCAGTCTCAGAGACGGTCATCTCATGGGGGTACCAATCTGATTAAAACCAGATCTCCACTGTCCGACTTGAAGATCTAACAGCGACCGCTTAAGGTCATGTTCTGATGACCCGTGTTATTACCATAATCGCTAATTTTGTCAGCCAGTCAGATTAAGCCTTACTTTTTGCGTTTGGGAGACTGAACACTATGGCTGAAAAGCAACATTGTCTGCAGAATAATTTGATTCACTTTCAGATTCCTGACAGCTGCATTTATATTGGCTACTTCAAAGGTCATCAGAACATAACCCCTAAGCGGTAGGACAGTGGAGAGCTGATTCTAATCAGATTCTTGGGGGTAAGAAACCAAGTTTCTCTTCCCCTAAACCTTAACCATCTCCGTATCGCCGCTGTTTCATTCGCCCGACCGCTCGCAGACAACCCTCCGGTAGGCGCCATATTCATGTTTTTCAAATAAACATTGGATCAATCTCTTCCAGGAAGACAAATGTGTGATCCAAATATATCAGAGGGACCTTGGATCTCATTTTGCCATCTCCCTCCCCTATCCTCCTCTCCTTTCATAACGGAAGTACCGTCGGAATTGGTAAAGGGTTTGCTTCTAAAACAAGGCAGCAGGGCGCTCATCGAAATTGTTCAGAATCAGCAACCTCCGGAGTTTTACTCCAAGCTTTTGTTGTCTGGAAGGTCAATGTGAAGCACAGACCAGTAACGTGATTTCAGTCATTTAAATAAATATATCGTGACACCAAAATTTAAGATGAAGACGGCCATATCATTCCGCCTCTCCATCCGTTAGTACGAATTTATGACCAGTCTCGATCTGACCGACGGATATTTTCACGTTCCATTAATCCATCCCCACGGAAATTTGTACCGTTCGCGTACCGAGGAACTTGTTATCATTTGCGTCCTCTCCCTTTCTGTTAAGCACAAATCATTGGGCCATTACTAAACTACTCAACTTCGTCGTCTTCCTGTTCCGTAACACTGAATCTCCTTCCACGACGGCATATTTGGACGACATTCTCCAGAAACATAAGGTAAGTTCTATTCTAGTCGAAGAAGGGAACCATCTCATTTTCCTTTTGCGTCATCTAGGTTGTTCTGGTCAATTGGGAAAAGTCTGACCCTCAACAATTACAACTGTTCGTCCATCTGGGTATGGAGTTCTCACCCACCTGAACATGGTTAGACTTCCCCACCCTCGAGTCCATTTCCAAAAGGAAATGGATAACAGCCAGGGAGTTTCTGCCACTCTGATTATTCAATGCAGCATCGGATCTTTTCCCGACTGGTTGCCTAGACACGTACACTTTGCAGATGACCTTCTTTCTCAATAGCGCCCTTTTCAATGTCACTCGATTAGGGGATCATTGCAACGAGCGAGACTGCGTCATTACCAGACCACTGACTAACGACATCCATATCACTCCAACTTCCACCACCAGATCTGTCAGTATGCACTGACACAAGTGCCTGTGGTTGGGAAGCCCATCTGTTCCCAAATTTCAAAACTTACAGCCACCGGTGAAATCCGGAGGACATAGGTCTCCACGTTTTTTTTGTGGAGATGAAAGCCATCCTCAAAGTCGTTCAGTTTTCTTGTGACCGTATTCAGAACAAGGTTGTGCTCATAATGACAGACAACTCGATGGTCGTGGTGTTACGCCTCAAACAGGGCTGTACCAAATCACCACAACTCTGCATTTTGATCTGGGAATTTCGCCGTTGGTGCGCACAACGTATATCTACATTCAGATTAAACATATTCCACGCAGTTTCAATGTCTTGGCATATTCCCTGTCAAGGAGAGGACAGATTCTAGACACAGAATAGTCCCTCCATCTGTAGGTCTTTCATCAGATTTGCCAGGTATTGGGGCGTCCGATGATCAATCTTTTTGCATCCAGGTCTATTCACAAACTGCCCACTTTCGTTTCCTTGATACCAGATTGCGAGGCTTGGTCCGTTGACGCTCTTTTTTTCAGTTGGGAGGGTCTGTGGGACTTTACTCCCCGGCGCCCAACGATTTTAGTTCTGAGAGTTATACATAAATTGAGGGGCCAGAAGTGCAAAGTAATTCTGATTGCCCACCAATACCGGGAAAAATTGCTGGATCAACGATCTTCTCGATCTAGTGATAGACCTACCCAGGAAGATTCCGGCCAGACAAATTCTTCTCAAATAGCATTGGATCCAGTTGTTCCAACCTTGCCCGGAATGCCTTCTCCTTCACTTTAAGGGCCTACGAAGGGAAGTGGAGCATTTTCAGGGACTAGTGCAAAGTCAAAAACGTTATCCCTTTGAATCCCTGTGTCCCACAACTAGATGACTTTTTCTTTGGCTGTTCGACGAGAAAAAGTTGGCTCCGATTACTATTAGGTCTACCGTTCAATGATATTGGAGACGTTCCGTCATCATGGCAGGGAGGATTTTGTCATAGCAAAGACCTCTCTAATTTAATTTCCAACTTTAACTTATATAGGCCTGGTTCACTTTGTTCCCTAAGTGTAATCTTTCCTGGCTTCTGACTTGTCTGAATTCAAATAAGTTATAGCCTTTAGCCAGCACATCGCTGAACCTTTTCCATGAAAAAAACAGTTACCTGATAGGATTACAGAGTCAATTAATTACATGCCCTTTTTGTTAACCCAGCCTACTTTCAGTTTCGGTTAGATGGCTCGGCGGTCCTTATGACGCAACCTTGTTGCTTCGCCAAGAATAGGTTGCCGTCAGTGGGCAATCAAAATTCATCATACGTCTTCTCTCCTGTATTGGTACATCCCAAGAGTCTTTCAAAGGACACGGTGCGTGCACTGAAATTTTATTGGACGTGAACTGCACCAATTCGTGGGGCTCGAAGATGCATCATTCTCCAAGTTAAACCTGGGAAAGAGGACATAACCCCTCAGATCCTCTCATCGTGGTTGAAGTAAGTAATACGTACGTCGTACTCCGACTTATCGCCAGAACAGATTCGCTTCAACAAAATCTCTGCTCACGAAATAAGAGCAATATCTAAAAGGCTTGCGTTTGATCGATATGTTTCTGTGAAAGATATTGTCGAGGCAATTGGTTGATATGCACATTCAACCTTCTTGACATTTTACCATTGAGACTTGGCTCCACAACGACACTCTTTGGATTGGGTAGCCCTATTGTCGGTCGTACAAGCGACTACCGGACCCGATTGCCATCAGCACAACCTCCGCATGAACACCCGGCGTAGCTATCGCTGGATTCGCCCGAGATTAGTATGCGGTATGAAGATCCCATTATTTCTTCTTTCCTGACGTAATTCACATTGCCTCCAGTTGTGCTATTCGCAATTAGGAAAGTAGTCTGACCTTCAAATGGGGAATACAATATTCTCCCTCACAGATTACCTGGTGTATAAGTTGGATGCGCAACGCTCCCTCCCTCTATTACCTATTTTCTAACGTCAGTGTGTCCGGGGAACGTATTCGAAGGAGAAAACAAAGTTTTATTAAATTATGTTTCTCCTAGAATACATACTGGTTCACATTACTATAATACCGTCACAGCAACTCTGCAAAGCGAGCATCCCTCTACACGATCTTCCGTTCAGCTTCAAACTGGTGAGGTAATGGGCAAGGGTTATTGCCCTTTATTTGTTATTGACAGAAACACGAATTCTAGTCTTTGGAAGGGAGATATTTGGGCTTGTATTCTTAGCACCAATGTGATCGGGAAAGAATTCTAGGAGAAACATAATTTACTATAAAATTGGCTTTCTTAAGGCATATGTTGCACCCGCCCACTCCCCACCCTACCCCCTTATCTAACCACCCCTTTGCTACTGTTCGAACATATCTCTAACTAGAAACTGTCAAACAGGGACTAAAATCAAACTTCTCTAAGTATTTCTGATTGCTTTAGACGGACATGGTCAATAATGTTTTGGGGGTCAAATACATTACCGCGTAGAAGCTATCAGAGAATGATCCATGTCATAATCGTTTTAAGGATTAACGGTAGGATCCATATATGGACTGAAGAGGTAATCTTCTACTGAGCTGACTTATACCTATCATATATTCAGCTCCGGAA
Organism: Megalonaias nervosa; assembly: GCA_016617855.1. Classification (NCBI taxonomy): domain Eukaryota; kingdom Metazoa; phylum Mollusca; class Bivalvia; order Unionida; family Unionidae; genus Megalonaias; species Megalonaias nervosa. Next base: position 27,850 of record JAECUM010014549.1, read on the forward strand.
TTCTCAAAATCGACCAGACAAATTTTCTTTAAACGTTTCCGACTGTTGGAACAGATCCCTAACTAGATACAATCCAAGAGGCGTTGAAATCAAATTCCTCTAAGTAGGCGTTCAATAATTACAACTATTCATTCGATCGACCCAAATTGTGCGTGTTTTTGATACACAGGGCCGATAGACTGGACGTTATTTCGCTGATTTCTCTCCACGAAATTCGTCAGGACTTCTTTCTTGACTCGCCATTATCTCCTACAGATAAACTCATTAAAGAATGGTTTTAATGGTCTTGCGTAAAAGTAAGATATAATCTTCTTACTGACAGGGCTGTACCCGCTCCCCCCCCCCACCCACCCACACACACAAACACTTTCTGTGCAGCCACCAATTTCTCACAGTTGGTTGGGCCAATTTCTTTTTTATCAACATTGGCTACTGTTGGAATAGATCTCTAACAGGGAACCGTCAAACAGAGGTTGAAATCAAAGTTTCTAAATTTCAGGATCAGGCATCGCAACGTTTGGCTACTATCTGTGCAAAGACTGTAACGATTTTTAATACTGCTGGTATCCGTAAAGACCATCCTATTTCTCCGATATCTTTCGACGTACGCCGACAATAATGCTTTTGTGGGTCAAATAAATCCCCACGAGGAAGCTATCAAAAAATTATCAATGTTAAAGTCATTTCAGGGTTGAACTGTACGATCCAGAGTTTTACTAAAATGTAATCTCCTATTTGGCTATCATATACCTACCATATACTTATCTCCGTATTTATCGAAATTGACCAGTCGATTTTTCTTTAAACTATTGCAACTGATGGAACAGATCTCTAACTAGATACTGTCCGAGAGGCGTTGAAGTCAAAATCCTTTGAGCAAGGGTTCAGTTAGTACAAACACAAACTCATGATGCCATCGATCCATATGGTACATGTTTCTCATACGCGGTACCATAGTTTTCCCCTTATTTCGTTGATTCCTCTGGACGAAATTCGTCAGGACTTCCTTCGTGTTTCGATACTATAACTAGAAACAAAATGTCCAAGAAGGGTCCATGTCAAAACCCTTTAAAGAGGGTATGCAATGACCTGTGTGGATACGAAGATATAATCTTCTTACAGCCTGTGTTGTACCCGCCACCCCCACTTTATGTAGCTCCCAGTTTCTCGAAATCGGTTCGACGAATTTTGCATTAGATTTGGCAACTATTGAAACAGATCCTTAACTAGAAACTGTCAAAGAGACGTTGAAATCAAA
>JAECUM010014550.1:0-18139 GCA_016617855.1 Megalonaias nervosa
ACATTTAGAAGCATACAATTTATCACACTTTTTGACACCATTAATTTAGGAGGCTTCAGATCCTGTTGAAATACAAGATGATCTTAAAAATAATACATAGGTCTATAAAGAAGACAATAGTCAGCAAAAAATAATCCCACTTGTGAACTCACACAGGTAGCATAGGAACAATAATATGCGCAATACTGTTTCTGGGAAACTCTTGATTCTACTTTCATAGAGGGAGAAATACGCAATATGTTGCTACTCTTCGGTGTCTATGATGAAGAAAAGGGGTTATCCAAGCTTGAATATCTCCATCGATAGAATAGTATTCCAGAGTTAATAATAATTGTTTGTGGGGAACAGTATGGGATATTTTGCTTTAACCGAAAGTTGGATTCCATAAAAATGACATGCTGGAAATTCATTCAATAAATCAGTAAGAATGTTCTTCATGTATATCTATGTGTACCTGCAAATGAAGTGCTCTAACTGCAACTCACCCATGTGAAAGGGAGACTGGACGGTAATTAATTGCAATGTATCTGTTTCCTTTCTTAAAGATGGAGACCGCTCCGGTGGCCTAGCGGTTAGAGCGTCCGTCTCGGATGCGGGAGGTCGTGGGTTCGATCCCCGGATGAGTCATACCAAAGACGTAAAAAGGGTACTAACAGCTGCCTCGCTTGGCGCTCAGCATTAAGAGGTTAGTGTTAGGACTGATCGGCCTGGTGTCAGGATTATGTGACTGGGTGGGACATCATGCCACATGTCTGCGGCATGATGCCCCAATGCTAGACATCACTATAAACCGCCACACTGCAGACATCATAGCGATATGACTGAAAAATTATTAAAAGCTACGTTAAAAATCCAAATCACATCTTAAAGATGGCGTAATGTAAAAGGTCCCTTGGCCCACGGGTAATATGTCCAGTAACAATTAGTTCTGGAATATCAGTATGAGTACTGCTACCAGTTTGAAGCTCAGTTCTTTACAATTTTGTCTGTATTCAATGGTCAGGACTATGTATAAGCCATGTCCACTAGACATAATACCAAATATATAATTTCTTAAATTTCAGGCTTTGATTGGATTACAAAACAAGTCTTTAATGATGTATGTATGTATATATGTATGTATGTATGCAACGTTTTACGGCAACTCGGCACAATAGTGGCTATATGGAGACAACCAAAGCTAAAACTCAAGAAATGTACAAATGTATTGCATCCAGGCTCATTTGTTCTATGTGTGGGATGCCACTGTCCAATAGTGGGTTTGATGTTTATTAGTTTGTGGAATTTCCATTCCATATATATTGCCAAGTACGAAGAACAGGCTAATTTTATATTATTCGAAATCGATATATGGAATTTTCCATTTTAAAAAATGGTCGTAGCTTTGACTGCTTTTACTGTCCTTTCATGACTCTTTATACCAATGTGACTAGGTATCAAACATTACGGAATATTTTCACAGGTTGTATGAGCACGTCATGTTTCTGTAATATGACACCAAAAAGAATTTTATTTTGTTAAAAACATATTTTATTTTGAATGAACATCCAAAACGACCTGTTGATTCTTTTCTCATTCGCTTGACACATACAAGTGCCAGGAAATACTCCAGGTGCGTAGAACATACAGTCTGATAGCCGTGCATGGCACATATATAAATATCTCTTTTTCCAAGCTCAACCTCTAGCTAAGGAAGGCTTGGCTACAGAACACAAGGAAGAAACACTTTTACGCCTCGAAGCTGGACAATCCAGACACCAAAGAAGAATTTCTCTTTTCTCTGCGTAATAGGTATAGTCTACTTGAGTACAAAGGAGAAATGGAACTTCTGGATTTTAACAACCCACTGAAAGAGGCAGCCAAAGAAGTACAGAAAACCCAATAATAGAAGAGTGGATCAGACACCTGGGAAAGGATTGTGACATAATAAAGATCAAAGCACAGATTATGTGTACGAAGTTACAGCGGCTGAAAGAGAGGCTGAACAAAAATATACGGCTAAGAACACAGATGTAAAGTAGAGTGTAATCACGGACAAGAGAAAGTGCTTCGAAAATCTCGATACCGAGGCACAAAGAGCAGCAGAACTGAATATGAGGACTTTGTACAAAAAAACAAAGATGCTGATATGTGACAATGGAGCCAACCAAAATGTTTCTAACAAAATAACAGATGGAAAATAATCTCATCAGAAAAAAAATAAAACGTTGGAAAGAATATTTTGAGACCATGCTCAACGGACCAGGGAACCCTCAGATAACCAAGACTTTACCAGCGGAAAGAGACACGTGCATGTACCTCATAAATAAGGAGGAAGGAATCAATCCAATCAAGAAATTCAAAAGTAGAAAGGCTATGATGAGCTCTGTACATAATTGCAGATGAAAGAGAAACACGAAAATACATTTTGTAAGATACTACAAAATATAGTAGACACAGACAACACGCAACGAATGGATGACTAAACTCAGAATCAAAATCTCAGAAGATTGGAGACCTGGGCAATTGTAACAACTGGGGTGCGGGCATTACACTGCTCTTTCTGACAGAAAAAATATCTTCAGCTGCATTATCTTAGAGTACATCACACCTGCCTTGGAATCATCAGGAGAGAGAGCAAACAGTACTCCGCAAAGGTCGCTCTTGCACTGATAAAATATTTGTCCTTCGACGTGTTCCGGATCAAAGAACATAATGGAATAGCTCCCTCTGTGACTTTGAAAAGGCATTTGACAGTTTACATGGGCATACTGGTTTTGTAAATTATTAGGAAAGAATGGAATACCCTAGAAGAGGGTAAATGTCATCAAGGACTTATATGATGACTTCAGATGCAAGGTCATCTATGGAGACCAAACAACAGACAGCCTCAAGGTTAGGACCTGATTCATTCATGCATCCTTTCCCGCTTTCTATTCATCGTTGCAATTTACTGGTTAATAAAAGAGACAGCCAAGACAACCACGGACAAGATATAATCAGACCAATAGTCACTAACCTCCTTCTTGGAAGAATTAGACCTTGCGGATAATGTTATCTAGCCGCCACTAACACATCCAACAAGGCAGACAGGCTTGCAGCATTAATAGACACAATATGTATGAAAATAAGTACAGGAAAACGAATCTTAAAAAAACAATACAGTGAAGCAAACTTTTGCCATGCTACATGAAATAGGGAAATTAGACCAGCTTTCTCTCAGGACAAATCTAAGAATCTACGAATCAAATGTACTAAGTATTCTATTATATGGATCCAAATGCTGGACGATCACTCAAGCCACAAGCAAGAAACTGAACTGATTCCACGCCAAAAGCCTCAGAATAACAATGAGAATTTCTTGGCCAAATATGCTAACCTGATGACAATGTGCAATACAAGGCCTGTATCAGAAGAAGCAAGAAGACGCAGATGGAGATGGCTTGGGCATATTTTAATCTAGACAGCCTGCCCAGTATGGCACTGAAACGGACACCACATGGAGAGCTGGTAGGAGGACATATTAAGAGGCGCCATAGCGGACAAAAGCTGGTCCAAACAGAACGTTGCCTAAGAAATTGTAATGTCATAAGTCCAGAATTCCAATTTCACATGTTGTATAAAATATGCTTGCCCTTAAAGTTCCATTTTCTAGGTCGAGGTTTTAGATTGTATCTGTTGAATTAAACAGTAGTGGTTGAAACTTATATATTCTATGTCGAGGTTTTAGATTGTGTCGTTTGAATTTCACGGCGGTGGTTGAAATTTCAATGTCATAAGTCGAGAACTCCTAATTTACGTATTGGTTAAAAGAGTTTATGTTGAAAGTTCCATTTCATATGTTGAGTATTTAGATTTCATCTGTTGAATTACACAGCGGCGATTGGACATTTTATTGTGCTTGTCAGAATTGTTATTTTTATATGGTGAAATGATGTGTTGGTGTTAAAAGTAACATTACACAATGTCCACTTTAACTATTCCAGATAATACAGAGTATTACGATACATCATTCGTGTATTCAGTTATGAGGCGCAATTACATTTCATGCATTTACAGTTTGAAAGTTACCATTCACAGGTCGAGAATTACTATGAATGTTTTCGCTAGAGGTCGCTCTCATGAACGGACCACGTTATTTTTAAATGGGGGGGGGGGCTACTTCTCGTTACTGGGAAATTCAACAGACGAAATCTAAATTCTGACCATATGAAATGGAACTTTCATCGCAAACAATTGTATACAATGTGTGAATTAGAGATTCTCAACATATGTTATTGAAATTTCAACCACCGCTGTGTAATTCAAAATATACACTGTAAAACGTCGACATAGGAAATAGAACTTTAAACCACTACTACATAATTCTACGGAAGCCCATTACCGCCAGGTAAAAAAATAAAATTTGCATTTTTATGAGATAGTATTGCATTATTACGAGATAACATTGCGTTATTACGAGATAGTATTGCGTTATTACGAGATAACATTGCGTTATTACGAGATAGTATTGCGTTATTACGAGATAGTATTGAGTTCTTACGAGATAGGATGGAGACTCATTTCTGATACATAGGATTTACGTCTAGACTGATTTATATAACATGGCGGATATATTGGACATAGATACTTTGCTAAGATTCTATTTTAGATTAAATGTTTCACAAAATTATATATTACAACTTTTAGCATATAATCATCAAATTGTAATAAGCAGACGCACATTGCAAAGAAAATTGAATAATATTCGACTCTATAGGAAGAAAAATAAGACAGATCTCATTCAGGTCGCCGCATTCTTCAGAAACAGATAGAGAAGTCTGGTTGTTTGCATGGATACAGATGGATGTACACAAAATGTTTTATTGAGGGTCTTGTTGTCGATCGTGAACGTGTCAGAGTTCTGTTGCAAATTATTGATCCTGAAGGAGTCGAATTGCGGAAAAGCCGACGCTTGAGACGCCGCATGTATTTTAATCATGGGCCCAACTACACCTAGCATATAGATTCTAATGATAAACTAAAACCATACGGAATATTCATTAATGGATGCGTTGACGGATTTTCCCGACATATAATTTGGTTACAATCTAGTGGCGGAGGAATGTCACGTAGTATTGGGTATTATTTCATAGAAGCTGTTAAGTGTCGGAAAGGTTGCCCTCGAATAGTGCGCACTGACATGGGAGTAGAGAATACCGTCTTTCCTCAGGAGAAGTCATCAAGACAATGGTGCTGGTAACAATAGTGTTATATGTGGAGACAGCAGGGCAAATCAGCGTGTTGAATTTTTTTGGAGTGTCCTCAAGAAACAATGCCTACAGTTCTGGATCGATCTATTCCGACAAATGCAACAAGATGGTTACTTTAGCGGGGACTATCTGGATAAACATTTGTTACGATTTTGCTTCCTGGAAATGATTCAAGTGAGTATTTGTTAACATACAAGTATTTTCAATATTGAAGTCTTGCCGTATCGTATGCATGACTTAGTTAAGAAAAGGGCAATCGGAAAGGGACATAAGCTTGGCACTTTGCTTCTTCCAATAGGACTCACGGTACTAATTCAGTTCCCATAGTAAACCTATGCAAACACCATGACATTAAAAGTTCAATAACTTTAAATTTCTGAGTGCTCATGATCAAACCTATATTTATCAAGATAGATGAAACCTGGATGTCAGCTTCGGTGTAGAGAAAAGGATATGAGCCGCGGTATTTTCTGGACCTACATGTGTTTGAAACATGTGCTTTCAATTCCTCACCAAAGGGTCAGGTGCTAATGTCAGTAATGAGTGTTCCAAACTCAAGACTGTTAAAGGACTGAAATTCCATCAATAAAACAATGTCTCTATTTTATCATTTTCCACAAAGATAACCTCTCAAAAGATTCTTTTCCTAAAAAAATAAGTTACATTATTAACAAATGCTGGCCAGCCAAACCCATATATACTCTATTTTATGTTCACCCATTTCCAGAATGGTTCCCATTTTTCCATACATTTAGTACCGTGTGTCCTATAATCTTACATTTACGTGTATAAATCAGGACGAAAGCACGCCATGCTTGTCACCTCTTTTCGGGTGAAAAAAATTAGATATGGCAATTACATAGTTGTCGTTGCCTGCATTTCCCACGGCTTCTTGTTTTTTTTTTTTTGTTTTTTTTTTGTTTTTTTTCCCTCCTTGCCCGTTAATCTAAAACTACTCTTTGGAACTTTATGAAACTTTCAATAGTTAATACTGAGGGAGTGGTGAGTGCTATTTTTCATGCATGTCGAGTCCTTTTCTCATAGGAGGTTAAAGCAACCACTAATTTCTGTATATTTTGTTACAGTATATTGTAAATTTGCATGAATTATGCTGTTATATTTGAATTATTGTCTATGTAACCAGTTCACATTCTTTCTAAACTAAACTTGACCTAACGTCATGACCCTGGGTTATGTCCCATAGTGTCTTCCTGACCCTGGGGACAAAACGCCGTGGTCATAGCTAGAAAATCATCGAGATACCCACCATATAACTCCCACCGTATATATTGTTACGTGACTAGGTTCGTACAAAGTAACAAAGAAAGAGTGAAGCCAACAAGCTTTGTACATTTAACAAAATAATTTATTTCCCTAGAAAACAAGGTAAAAATATGAAAGAAAAAAAACTTACGGTTTGTGAATCCAATCAAAAAATTAATCTTAGAACTTAAAAATATAAGTCCTATCACTAAAAAGTTCTAAATGAATCAAAGTTCAAATCCCGATGAAGTCCCAAGATGGAAGGCAATTACGTATTCTATAATCTGTTTTGTGTTGACGTGTCAACAGTTCCTTTTTGGATCCAAGAATAATAATTCGGCTTTAGAATTCCGAATAATTTCCAATAAATGTCTTTGTCCAAGAATTCGAATGAACGCAGATAAAGTCTCCAGGGAAAAGAAATTATTTTAAATAAAAACTCAATTTGAACTGGCAACAACACCAAAAAATACAAAACTTTCAGATCTGAAGGTATTAATTACGACTGAATTGAATCACTATAAAAAGCTAGTTTTTAACGCAACTTTAGATCACGTGACGGGGTCACGTGGTCACTTAGTTCGAATGGTGCAGTAAGACCATAGGCCAACTGACACGTACGCCATGGATGAAAACGAATCATACTATAACATTCAATAATAAAACAAAATTAAAAGAAAAGTTGTTGATTACAACCAATGATTTTCACTCTGTGTTTATCAATTCTGAATCAAGGTCAAGAACTAGGTCAGCTAAAAATATAATGTTGCAGTAATGACTTATTTACTTTGAGAATAAGAAAAACAGTCAGAACTAAACTGAATTTATAAAAAAAATCAAATCCTGTAGACAAAATTATCATTACAGTAACATGTAATGAAATAAAATAAAACGAACACAAATTTAAAACTAACAAACAAGTATATAAATTGCATATATATATATATATATATATATATATATATATATATATATATATATATATATATATATATATATATATATATACATATATGGACACACAAACATACACACACACGCTCACACACACATTTTCTCAGCATGCGAAAACCCAATGTATATATGCATGAGGTCAACACATGATAACCCCTATTGGAACGGTTTCAGGGTCATGACTTTCAACCCATTGATTCTTACCGTCTGGGAAATGGCTACTTGGTCATGACTTCATACCATTGACTGACATAGTCACGCTACATTTAATGGACACTTATAGAAATAACGGCAACGTAATAGCCAGAGACAGAACATGGCAAGACACAGCTTTCCGCGGATCTATATTATTTATTTATTTATGAAAAATGCCTGCAAAAAAAATTAAATGAAATTTGAGACGTTAAATATGAGTAATGATTTCATGTGCAGTTTTATAAACTGTACAATACTACCTTTAAATTTCTTCATGGTAAACAGTAAGGTCAAGAACTGACACGTACTTTAAAAGAAAACAACAGCAACAAAAAGCACGGTAATTTCATGAATGAACAGGAAGAATAAAATCTTGTCACAGGCAACCAATAAAATAACAGCACGCATTTTTAGTCAGTGTTTTTTCATTAACATAATTATATTTATTTATTTATTTATCTGAAATACAGCACTCGAAACGAAACAGACGGTATAGAGAAGATGATTTCACAAGATTGTATTAACTATTTTACAGGCTGAACTAGATAACTCCGCTGAAGTGTGGAACACGCACCGCATTCGAAGTAATCCGACTACAGGACTAACTTGCGACAAGCCCGTATTGCTGTACACATTACCACATCTCTATGGATTCGATAATTTAATCTGCCAGGTAGACAATTTAGATACCGAAGTCTGTGAGGAAGAATGCCACGCAAAGAATGACTTGCCTTGTGACGAGGATTTATACAAGTTGTGCCTGATTCTGATGGACGAGAATGACTGGAACCAGCCAGTAGATCCGTATGAAGCCGTACATTTGTACCAGGAACTGAGAGCATGTATCAAAAACACTCTATAAGAACATCACTTATCAAATAAATTATCTGTGAACTACAAATTTTATTCAATCTTATATATCCCTCTTTTTGATCTCATTTATTATCGACTTTATTGTATAAAGATGCACAAAGTATCTTTATATATTGTTACGGTCCTTTAGAGATGTCTTTGAGATACATTTACAGCATATTTCCGTAGCAAATTCGATGTTAGACAAATTGTCGATCCACAATGAATGGTGTAACACTTGTGTCCGTCGCCGTTTTGAATTACCGGGTTTCATCAGCTGATAGTTCCATCGATATCGAATGACCAATAAGTTACAGCTTTCTTACGTTGGAAACCTTACTTTGGATATTTTTGTCATGTTGTTCTAACGTACGTGTATTTGTCATTTGCCTGTCACATGAGGACATATCATGTGACTATTATCACGGTTCATAAAACGCTCCGAATTACAAAATGGATAGAACGAGTCGGTGTGATATCAAACACAAATTTAACAGACGTGTAAACAAACAGGATAAGCAGTGCCTCCATATGCAGTCAATGCAGCGTTGAATAGATCTTTCATGGAGTCATAAGATTGCTGATTAAAACTTCCTTGATGTGCATATAAAGAATCAGGACCCAACGGCATATTTCCCCTCTATGAATATTGTATTCTTGCGTAACGTTCTTCTCACATATGGGGCCAGGTTAACTCAGGAGTGTAGCAGAGTGCCTAACTCGTGAGTAAAGTGTCTCAAATTTGAGTCTGGCCTTGGCCAGCCTAGATCGGCAACTGCAAAACTCGTATACAAACGGTTTTAAATTCGAACCCAACGTGGGCAAGCCAAGATAAGCTATTGTTGCAAGTTCTTGGTAAAGACACTTCACTATTGTCTATATTCTATAAAAAGCTCTATAGTGAATAAATGGTATACAAATTTGGCCGAAATTTGTTCTGAAATATGACCGCCAGAGTAGTTGTAGCTAAAAGCAATTTAAAAAAAAAAAAAAATTTGGTGGGGGGTCCCCTTCCCCGAACTCAGGGCCATAACTTAAACTCACGTCTTGTTTCTGGTTTTAGACCATCGCCGACTCCGTGATAATTGCAAAACTGCCACTAGTCTTCCGCATAAAGAATGTTCCAAAAATAATGAGCATATTTCATTTAATTCTTAGCTTCTTTATTTAAGAACTAATAAGAGACATGGCAAAGGGAAAAACTATCCTTGGAACTCGAAAAAATTGGTGTAAACCACATCATTGTGACTCTGTACATTGGTTATTAAAACGATTTTGTAACAGAAAGTTAATTCACACGCACCTAGAAAAGCGCTTACAAATCAAAATTTAAATTATATACATTTAGAATTGTTGGTTAAATTGGATGCATTTTCTGATAGTTGTGTATATTCAAACTTAAGTTTAAAGATAAGTATATGGTTATGTGAACAAATAAGCAACATCATCAGTGATAAATTGCACTCTGGTGAAGCAAATGAAGGCTCGTACAAATTGTAAGAATTATTTTAAATAATTTTCTGCCGTTTCTTATCTATAAAGTTACCTTAGAAGTTTTAAAGATTTTAACAGCCAATGATGATAGAATTTAAATTGTTCATCTGTAGCTTGGGCCTCTATCGGACAATCTAGGCTAAACTAACAACGTCAATTACAAGTTGCAAAATGCGTACAAATCGGCAACAAAATTGAAAAAATCCATGCTATAAAGGACTGGAGTTCTGGCGTTTGCACTGTAATTTGCAAAGTTTGTCAAAATATATTTCTAAAGTATTACAGCTCTTCATATAAATTGTGGATAATGGAATGCTCTCTTAGACTTTTAATCCAGGGTATGCAGGCTCGATGCAAGCCCAAGTCAGCCCGGGCCCGTAACTTGGGTGTATCCTTCTTTCGTTTGCCCTGGTACGATTTAATCTTAACGTGTTCACGTGCAGTAAAAGACTCACAAACACATAGACGTACACAACAAAAACAAATTCATGTCTTTCTGTCCATGGCAGAGGTGTATCCGATTTCCGTGGCATAATTATTAAGAGTGCTTCTTCAGAGCGCAGTCATACAACTGGATTACGGACTCTTCATGGATAAAGACACCAAAAACCAAGCCATACTACTGGTCAGTAAATAAGGTGTCCTTCTAAACAAACGATATCGCTCATATAGCACACTATTTCAAGCACTTTGCAAGGGATTTACACATGCGTGGGTCTCGTACAATACTGTTTCAGGCTTTAAACAGTTATGATAAGGAAGTGGTTGTTTCATATAGTTATGGGAGGAGGGTGGTTGCTATATTTTGTATTAGATCCACATATCAGCTACATCAACGACAAAACACGCAACCATTTTTCCCTAGGATTTGCCCCATGATCATGTCCCAGCTGAGGAGGTACTTGACTTTTCAAAAGAGTGTCGTTTATATCAAAACTTGGTCATTTGTATTCAAAGAATTTTACCCATTGTAATCTTTAATTTTGTTTTCGGCGACTTTTTTTAAAAAAAAAAAATATGCCTATGCTCCTAGTGCTCAGCATTTCAGCCCGAACATGTGTAAAATGGTGTACACTCGAGCTACGATGCCTTTCCCTCACACCGTCGAATATGGAAATCACTAGATATACATGACCAAGGCAACATAACCATCCTCGTCATCGGAGAGAGAGAGAGAGAGAGAGAGAGAGAGAGAGAGAGATACTGTATGTTTAGCACAATTTGTTCCAACTATACAAAACATTTTCTATAGTAATACTGTTTTTAAAGTAGTTCAGCGCTATTGATACGGTCAGAGAATAGATCTGCAGGCGGGCGTTCTAACAAGTGGATGAATATAAGTTTCGGTTAATGCCCATAATCATTGGATTATTTTTAATACATAAAGCCAGACAATACTATACAAAGTATTTTTAGAATCCTTAAACATTGAGAGAAAAAAATCAAATTTTAAAGCAAAAGATAAAAAATAAGCAAATAATTAAAATATTGTGAGAAATGCAAATGATTTCTAAGCAACTGCAATACATACTGAAAAAGGCAATATTTCTTTTATATGATGAGTGGATCACCAAAAGGTGAATCTGAATGTCGGTAGCATAGCTCGAAATGAATGACGTTCCATTTTCACATTTCATAATCACAGACATCTGGCCCTTGTCCGCTGTAGAAAAAAAAGGTATAACAGTATGCATCCAATTTACTTGCTGAGTATGCACGAGATCATTCTTACAAAGCAAGGAAGCAAAATGATGCATTCGATTAACTAATTTGTCATTGGTGTTTGCCCTTGTGATTATTTCACCAAATAGGTCAGACTGTCAGGTAATTCTTGTGCAGTTTAATTCTACCTACTGTTGCTACGCACTGATAGCAGCCCTGAAACTAGTGGTTGGGCCGGTTTGGCCTATGGTAACCCATTAATTTGTATGTATAAATGCTACAATCAAATTAACTCATTAACCCCGCGCACCACATTTACGCCTTCTGAAGTTGTATCCTACTTCTGAGCTCTGTACCGTCAAAATCATTTAAGATACACCAAAGTGGGTTGTACGACAGAAAAGTAAAAGTAGCTCTACTATGATACTAAATGATCCACGAACATTACAAAATACGGCGGGAACAAAAAACAAAAAAAAAAAAACTTATTTTCGACACACGATTGTTTAACGCCAGAAATTACATATTTCTGGAAGCCGTGTTTGTGTCCGTTACTTTGCCTCTCTGGCCTGAGATCTTAAGAGGGCGCTCTACTAATAGTATTAACTTCTGAGCGAGTGTAGGTTGTAAGGTGAAGTTGTTCACATCTGAAACACGAACAATGGAAAGAATGTTGGCATATCTCTATGTTACTTACATGTACGGTGGCTGAAATTTCTTTGGATATTGTACTTCTGGAAATTAAAAATGATCAAATCACACAGCTAACTCAAATGATTGCTCCTTTATGCCAAAAGAAATGAGCCTGAAGTAGTCTAAAGTACACTATCTTTGGCATTTTTTGAAATAGGGAAAATGAATTTTGCCAGACTAGACAATATCAGCTTCTGAAAGTGTGATTAATGAATTACCAAATAAACTCGGTTATTTAAGAGTTGCACATCAGTAAGGCCAAGCTGTATATTCTATAGCCGATCAATCATACACCAAAATAACGAGAATTAAAAGTTCTTATATCAGTATCCAAGATACGCAAGGTATTTTTAAATAGTCAGCATAACCAGTGAGGAAAACCGGGAAAATTCTTTTTCTTTAAAAATCTAACCCTATGCAAAATATGAAACTGTAGAGCACCAAAAAGCTGACCGGTCAGAACTGCATACGTGAGCGTTTACAAAAAAGTCCAAAATGTGCGTGCGAAATAGCCAGCCAAAAACAACGTCTTTTTATACACCCAGGCATCCGGCTAAACGAAAATCACCCGGAAGCAGATGCATCTGATGTATTCTGCAGTAACTCAAATCTCGCGTTTCTTACCCCAATTTCAGGCGAAAATGTAAAGAATCCCCTGGGGTTAACGAGTTAAGCATTGATATTGCTGCCATTTAATACATATGTATATGTGCTTCTGACTGCTGTTATGAAAATACGGCGTTTGGATAAAACCAATTTGAGCAGTCCTACCATGTAAGACACCTACCCTGATATTTATATTGTTCGGGCCGACCAAAACCAAATAAATATCAGGGTAGACATCTTGCATTGTAGGACTACTATTTGAGAAGCTGAGAAGTGAAAGAAAAGTCAGTCTTCATTTAACAAACAACAAGAAACCAGTTGAATAAAATAAATGATAATTACAACTGATAAAATTCAGTGGGCATTTGTTGATTTGAACTAAATCAAAATTCAGCTGATTAGGTTTACATAAAGGTTCGAGACTTCCACAAATCAGTCGATAACAACGTTTACGTATACTTAACCCATGAATTAGAAACATGTCCATCTTCAAAAATATATTTATAAGCATCCCACCCAAATAAATAGCGCATCAGTGTTAGTATAACAAGATTTTTTAAAAACGTAGTTTCCATTGAAGTTTAGACTGAAAAAAGTCATGTTTATTCTATGGTATGCATAAATAAACAAACTGCATCTTATTTCTGTTGATAATGCGGTGCCAATATAAGTACTATTTTCCTTGCACGCTACATGAATTATAGGAAGTTTTCACACCAAAGTGCAGTGTCTACCTCAGTATCAGGGGAAGCTAAAAATCAGACTTGCATGTAAGAAATCTCTTGTGTGGAAATAAAAATCCAAATCAACCACAGTATTTGACTCTTGGTCAATATTATTGGGATCCACTTATCTTTAATCTCAATGGATCATCAGAAACAAATCACAAATTGTACTTCTTGCCAGCAACGAATGTTGTTTAAGTCTTCATGACATCTAACTTATAGATAATGGGACAAGGCCCTTTACTTGCCTTGGCTTAAAAAAACTTGCTTGTGTTGCTGTGCCACAAAAGACCAAACCAAACCCACAGGGGATAGTATAGTTGCTTACAAATTACCTAACAATCATATATGTACTATATAATAATAATATTAGTGTTATATGGTACATGCATAATTGTTAGGTAAACTGTTGACAATGATACAAGCCCCTGTGCTTCTTTGCCCGTCTGGTATTGATCCAAAAGGTAAAAAAGAACTAGTTCCCTTTCAAATACTTAATCCTCTAACTGATGCTGGCCAGACTAATGGATAGATGGACATAGTAAATACAAAGTTTCACCGTTTGCGACATTAATCGTACGTGAGATGAAAATGACAACGAATTGAAACAAATGCAAATAACAGCACAAAACTTACTCAAGAGTTTTTGTCCCACTATTTCAACACAACCTCTTCCAAGAAAAATAAATATAGAATGTTATAATATTCAAGCATGTATAGTCATTATGCAACTTTCACAATAGCAGTCAGAGTGTGGTACATGTACAATATATAAATTTCAATATGGATAGAAACAGGTACTCAGTTCAAGACCTCCCTTGCAATAAGAATTCTGTCATTACATTAAGTAATGTTTGCTATGAACGAGAAATTCATGAGAATACAAATCATAATGAAATGTGCTATTGATGATGTTGGTGTACTGCATATAAATGGAATTGCTTGTGAGAGATAGATGATTGTGAATAACAGGAAAAGCCACACAAATGACAGTATATATCATGTATATCAGAAGCCGTGTTTGTACATGAAACATTGCCCTATACCACAAAAATTACAAATACCTAAACAGAAATCCAATAATGTAAAACAAAGTGAAAATGTTGAACATAATTGCAACATGTCTGTAAAGCATGTACACTGATTCAGAGACATCTCAAGTCAAACCAGAAATGGGTTCATGGAATATACATGCCGCAATGACCTACTTAATTTGACCTAAACACAAACGCAGAACCAAATGTGTGACAAAAAGATGGCTGGAAGGACATGTGTAGCCTTTCATATGGTATGAATATTATCTTATCACTTTTTCCAACAGTGTTGAAAATCTGGGTCAGGTGAAATTTAACCAGTTTTATTTACTACAACAGTTTGCCAAATGCAACCAGTGACTGTACTTCATACATTACTGTTTAGTCATGTGGGATATTAAAAGAGAATTAAAAACTACACAAAATATGCAATGTATGCCAAACATCTGATAAAATGTAAGTTTCAAAACTAAAATAACAGCACATTAAATTCAATGAAGAAAACTAATTTTCCAACTAGGATAATATTTTATATTCTAGGCATGCCCTTTCTAATAATCTCATCATGCACCATAAAATAAAACGAAATGAAATATGAACTTTTATGAACAAAATTCCTCTCTACTGATGAAATACTATATGATAATCAGCACATATTCACATACATTCTGATATTAATCATCTGATGAAGTTAAACACTGCCTTAGGAGACCACCTATAATTTAAGAAAATTTCCTTAATACCTGCAATATTCAGTGCTCAGTTGTTGTAACCTCTGCAATGAATTAATCTATCTTGCGTGACCAGTTTCTGATACCAGAAGGGATGGTCAATAAGATGGAGATAGACTTTTCCTGTGTACATTATATATGTCTTTTAAGTGTTGTCAAATGTTGTAAATCGCTTAGAGCTTCTAAAGATTAGGCGCTATACAAAGTCCTCATTATTATTATTATTATTACTTATTACAACCTCACACTTAAACAATTTTACTAAATTGGAAATTAAAAAAAATTTAAAAAATCATCAATAAATTTTATATACAACACTTTAAATATGAAAAACAATTTATAAAAATGAAATAAATCAGTCTTTTAATATCTACGTCAACATCAAAGATGAACTGAATGAAATGAATGTCATAATCAGAAAATGACTTAACAATTGTGGCACCTATCTTATTCCTCAAACATTCTCCTTACACAGAAACCATTGAACAGTTTTGCAGCAGATATAATGTAACTGCAACACGCTTTCAATTGTCTTGTGAATGCTAATCATAGGGATCATCACAATTATAGAAAATATCGAGTCAAAGTACTAAAAAGGATGCACGTATTTAATTAAAATGTAATGAAATTGTGACTACTTTTATTAATGTTAGTCCACCATCAGTTTAAGTCAGCTCTGTTTGTACAATAATGAATGGCATTGTTGCCAGATGCTGTATGACACTGTAATAAATGAGTATTTATGCTAAAGTAAATTCTGAAAACATTTTGATAGAATTTCTAAGGAAATTATTTTCTATATTGCATGTGAATTGATAAAGAAGTGTTTGTACAGTCAAAATGTTCCAAATTATCAGACAAGCGATGAATAACAGACTCAGAACTATGACGCATGGCCAGGATAATATATACAAACCATTGCCAAACCATTGCCATAAGCTCACCAGACATATGACCAGGACAGCTAAACGTGATTTAAATATGGTCATATTCATATTATTGATAGCATAAAATAGCCTGAAATATATTAATTATCAGTCTGAAGGAATGACCTTTTATGCATTAATTGATATACTACATTGAATAAATGTTTCATCAAAAACATGGAAATTGAAAAAGCATGTTTTTTCTTACCTTGTACCACAGTTCATAGAACGATTATATGAGGTGAAAAAGATTCACATTTGAATACAGAAAACTTCTTACTTGATAGAACTGCCTCCTAAGCAGCACCCACCTAATTTACTTCAAACGTACAAGTACATGAGACACATATATCTTGCCATGTTTGAATTCTTGACAACATATTAACATAAATAATGGCAATATACATAAATGTTACTGATATTGTTTCTATGACAAGATCTACACAATGTCCATTACCCAAACATTGCTTCTTAATATTTCCATGAACTGACTACAGAAGTCTGGATAGCTTTGGTAGTCTTCTGGCAATTCAACAACACCACTACAAGTACGGGCTACAGGACAACTTGACAGTCCTTCTAAATGAACAAATGTTACCTCAATCTTACTAGTACATATAATGTCTGAACCTGTGATAAAACGAAGGAATGTTCCAAGCATATTGGCTTCTAACTCCTTCACAAACTTACACAGATACTTTGATACTGTCTTCTGACTTTCAGTCATGTTGGAAGGAAAACTGATCATACTGATGACCCTTTTTGATGTTGGTTTGCATTTTTCATGTATTATGTCTAGCTCTGCAGATGTCAAACCCATCTTGGTGAGGTGATGTGCCCAAGTGTCAATAACAAACATTGGTTTTTGGATCAACTCTTTTTCGGCAATTTCCATAATTGTTTGATGGCTGTTTTCCTTTTGGGGAATTCTTCTTCCTTTGTGGTCTTCTAATACTTCAATCACATCATCTGTGTTAGCCTGTTCAAACTCTTGCAATGCCTTTGTTAAAATGTCTCTCTCACTGTCATTTACAAGGTTTAGAATATCCTCCAGAAGATATTGTTGTGTCTGCCATGTGATCTGTGTTCCATACACTGCCTGGTTGATAAATGCTCTTGACAGCATCACTGGAAAATAACCACATTGCTCATAACTGACTTCCAGGATTCTTCCAATTGCATCCCACTTACTGTGCCCAAAATCATGGCGAAGGTATGGAATTTTAGTTTTGGTTCCCAACATACATTTATTATAAAAATATTGCCAAAATTCAGTAAGGGTGTCCTTGAGCACACCCCCTAAGTCATCTCCAGCTTCTATCTCACCATTAGGAGGCAACCTCTTAAAAAACAACAAAGCGTTGCTACAACCAAGACTGGTGTCTTTCTCAAAAGCCTCAATAAGATCTTCCATAGCATAACCCCGACGGATTAGAATTTCCTGTTGAGGTGGGTTTTATGTGCTTATTGTAAATGAACTGTCAATAGGTATAGTTTCAGACAAATCTTGAGGTTCATCACTGGAAGGGAAGGGTCCAAACTGAACTGTGTCATCTGGATCAGTGTGAATATCATCAATGTCTAGTACAGTGAAAGGATTTTCTACATTGCTTAAACTAGACTGGTCTATGTAGGTCACACTGTCTTCTAGATCTGGCAAACCATCTGAAAGTTTTACATTGTCATTCTGCAAGAATGATACAGAGTTATTAATGGTCTTATGCACTGTGTTTCTTTCCATATGTATCTTCTGGTTTAGCTTTCCAGTGCTCA
>JAECUM010014551.1:0-24798 GCA_016617855.1 Megalonaias nervosa
GACTCTGACAGCATCACGAGAAAATCTATTTATCATAGACGGTAGATTTATAGAAACATATGCCAACATAGATGATCTTAAATGAGTAAACTGCGGTGAGTCACCATCAAGATAACTCACAATTGTACCTAGTTTGGTTCCGTCTGACAAATAAGCATTACTCCGATTTATAAATATGTTTTTTTCTGTTGTATCAGCAATTATAAAATCGAGTTCAGCATCTTCCATAATTAATCTTGTACAGTGTCTTTTATGATCATAGGCTCCTCCTTGAGTAAATTTACCAATTATCTTTCTACCAAGATCTTTTGCAAATTTTTCATCATGCTCGTCTCTGCATTTACGTATACTATTAGTAATTTTAATAATATCATCTTCATTAAGATCAGGAAATTCTTTCCTGGCATCATCAGTATTAAATCTATTTGGTTCTGGTAACCAAATTTGTTTCTGTGGACTATATGATATAATCGCCTCACTCACCTGTAAAGATATTAAAATTTCAACATCAAGCATATATCGCAATAGTACTATTGGAACCCAACATCGCTCTGAAAAATGTCTTCCAAACCAAATATAAGTAATCGGATGGAGATTTTCTGCAAACTCGAATGATTCTATATGAGCAAATCCAGTTAAGTCAAAATCTGGTAATGGTCCGTTTATTGCAACCCTGGTCATCTCGTGTGATGGATGTCGAATCTCTTAAAGTATTTAGAACATTCTCCGTATCCAAGAAAACTTCCAGGATAACACGCTATCATATCGACGGATATAACGTCACTATAGTTGTATTTAGTATTCCATAATCCTCCGTGTCCATATTCTACGCAACTTTTATGAATATCTTCAAGAAATTCCGAGCGTGTTGGTTTCCATAAATTTTTCTCCTGAGCGAAATGAGCCGCTACGGATGGAACTGTAAAACAATTATTTAATAATTGTCTAACTTTGACATCGTCTGAAGTATACTTCAGCGCAAGATTTTCCATTTCTACATTAAGAGATTTTATGCGGTAAATGTCACCATTAGGCCGTACAAACTGATCGTAATGATCATATTTCGAACTCTGAAATAACCAAACAGACACAGGGTCACTTTTACTGATATTTTTGATAAAATCAAATATATGACCATCATAAAATTTAACTTTTCTATCTCGTGGAAATATTGTTACTGCTGATGTCCATGCGTGCGAATTATGATCAATAATATCTATTGAAGCTCCATTTTTTGTGTATTTTGGTTTATATAAAATCTCTCCCGTCAGCGTTTTTACCGTTATTGGAAATTTCAATTTCTTTTCTAGTTCGGCGACATCTTTGATAGACGCTCCGGTATCTTTAACTGATTCTGCCCAAGTATTTATTTTTTTACGTCGTAAATCTGTTAAACCATTACCACGTATCGCGTTTGTAAAATGTTCTGTAACTCGTTCAGCTACACAGTTTATTCTTGACTCTGACAGTTTCATAGGTTTTAGATCCCCGACGTCAGGTTTATTATTAAGTGGATATATTCCATATACGACTGCAGTAACTGGGTGGCTCCGTTCATAATATACCTTATCAATACCAGTCAGTATTCCGGGTTTAGATTTATTATTTAAGAGAACAATATTATTTCCTGATTGTATATGTACTGGATCGCGTTTGTCACGAATAATCCAAATATCTTCTTTTGTATTTACAATAAATTTTATTAAAATAAAATATTTTTGATCATCAAGGTGATTAATAATTATTTTTCCTCGTTTATCATTCATCATATTAGTAACATTTCCGACTCTGAATGTTGACCATACATGAGCAGCACCATCGTCACGAAATTCATTTTTTGCTTCACGAATACGTTCGGTTATATCCTCATCCGTTAATGCCAGATCTTGCATCAAATTACTAAATTTATATTCTGATAGTCTGTCAAGATCAAATCTGGATATCTGAGGTTCAATTGCCGATAATTCCTCCATATAATTAAGACAAGTATTTAAATTAAAATTTTAGTATATATATAATGTTTGAAACAAAGAACAAATGTGTTTGGCTCAGAATTGGATATATTTCTCTTTGTAATAAACCGTGTGTGAACAAATACTGCGGATATCATGCACAGAGTATCAAAAATGGAAATACAGGACCAATACCGTGTATTCAGTGTGGTGTTGGAGTCAGAGGAAAAACTCAATTGTGTCTAAAATGTGGCGGAAAAAAATACAGGGAATTAAAACGATATTATGACAAAAAAAATAATACATCACCAGGTAAATCTCCTATAAAGACAGAGGATGATTATCTGGTCAGATTTCAAAATAATGATTTAGACAAATAATATTATTATATAAAATGACTCAGACAAATCAGACTTATGATGAAATGATCGACAACGATATTATAAGAGAATTAAGAAAAAAAGCATTTCGTAATAAATACGAATTTGTGAAACATCCCATAATAAAAAATTATGAAGCGTCTCGAGATGGTGTGATCAGAAACTGTAGATTGAAAAAAGCATTTCGTAATAAATACGAATTTGTGAAACATCCCATAATAAAAAATTATGAAGCGTCTCGAGATGGTGTGATCAGAAACTGTAGATTGAAAAAACCAGTCGGTAATATTAATAATACTGGTTATTTTAAGTTTAATACTGGGAAAAATAAAAATTATTACTCACATAAATTCATATTCGAATGTTTTCATGGAGTAGTTGAAAATAGACTTGTAGTTGATCACATTGATGGAGATCCCAAAAATAATCGGTTATCTAACCTGCAAGCTATTACACCTAGTCAGAATGCTACACGCGGAAATACTGGAAAATGTAAAAAGTTTGCAAGAAGATCTATTAAATCCATAAATACAGAAACAGAACAGGAAATAACTTTTCCATCAATTAATGCGGCTGCAAAATATTTTAGCATACACCCACAATCAGTAAAACATATTGCAGATAAATTATACAAATCAGCATATTCAATAAAATACGATCAGCGGATAATATTTGAATATATCTAATTCTGTACTCTTAATAAATAAATTGTATATAGTTTTTGACTTTATATTTTACCTTCACCGTCGCTACTCTCAGTGTCACTTTCACTTTTGACAGAATCAAATAACATAATTTTCCTTAATTGCATTACACGATTATCTACAATCTTCTTTTTCTCGTATTCACGAGATAATTCGGATCTAATATTTTCGATCGAACGTGCAAGAGGCGCAAATAGCTTTACCTGTTTTTCATTTACCACCGCCAAGGATTCAAGCATAGACTGATAGATTAATTTTACAAATTTATAATTGGATGGTAATGTGTATTTATTGTCAGTTTTTCTTTGTTTTAATATTTCATAATCGCATAATATTTTTTCAGGATCGAGATTATCAGATAGATTTACTCTGTTATGTTTTAATTTTTTAATAGCAGAAATAATATCATTTATATTTTCTTGGTTCATTATATAATAATTATTTCTTTAAAATAAATAATATCAGTCTCTGAATAATTATTTAAAAAAATGTAGTCCCCATAAACCCATCAGATTAAAAAAAAATATATTATTTCAGAATCAGATTATTTTTTCCCTTATTATATTAGGAAATATTTACTCAGACGTTCTAAGAGCGTATATATAAATTAATATTAAGAGATTCTTGTCTTAGATCCAAAATATTTCCTGCCTGGTCAGTGAGTTTGAAATTTATTCTTGTCAGAAATGGATTATGAACTCTCAGGTACACGGGGTTAATTGGTTCAGACACAATTAACCAACCGGGGGGGTCTTTAGGGCTAAATGAATATAGTATATACCCCTGTTCCGCAGTGCCACTGCGGTGATTAGATTTTGAAAGATCTACTTGATAACTGTCATCAATTACGTCACATACCAGATTGACTGCAATTGTTGTTGTTATATTAACAATACCAGGTGAGATATGGCGACCACCACCGTGTGGATCATTATTATATTTAAGAATATTTGGTGTAGGTATTATTTTTTTCCATGAATCACATATTCTTTTAAATTGTTCATCAATAAGATCATTAACTGATTTCTTTAGCTCTTCAGAGTTAAATCCAGGAATTATAAATGTTGATAGTTGTTCTCGCGTAATTTTGAAATGTTTTAGAAATATTATTGTGAACAGAAGATTTAGTCTAACACCTCGAGGTGGACCGTCTTCATCAACTATATATAACTCTTTATACCGTCTATCTGCTGTTATGTTCACTAATTTTTTTTCTCTGTTAACAATAATATCATTCATAAAATCTAGGTCTGAAGCAACTTGATTCAAATGTTGTATTACTTCAATTATTTGATTTTTTAAGTCATCGTTGTAGGAAGTGCTAATGCTGGAAAATAAATTTCTTAGATAATTAAGTATACGTCCATGTTCAGACTTAATTGTACTAGCATATGAATTTATTTCATCAACATCAAGTACTATTATTTTACCTTTTTTACCATCAACTATTTTTGTAAAATGGGTTTCTGTTTTATCTATATAATGTATAACTCCATCACCAAAATATCGTCGCCATGGGTAAGCATTTTTTTCTGTTCGATATTCTGGAGGTTTTATAAATTTTTTAACATCTACGACAAAATCAGATCTCTGTGGTTCTGGTGGTGTTTGATAAACCGGTGGATCTTCAGGCCAACCTAATACTGATCTAATCGAACTTTGATAAATATCTATGGAGTAATCAGG
Organism: Megalonaias nervosa; assembly: GCA_016617855.1. Taxonomy (NCBI): domain Eukaryota; kingdom Metazoa; phylum Mollusca; class Bivalvia; order Unionida; family Unionidae; genus Megalonaias; species Megalonaias nervosa. The sequence goes on from JAECUM010014551.1 coordinate 4,723, forward strand.
GGAATTTATTTCAATAACCGCAGATAGTGTTGGTTCGTAGACAGTAATTGCTATTTTTGATTCTTTTCCTGTAATAGATTTAATTCTGCGTTGGAACTCATCATTAATCTGTTCTATTTGATAACTGCCCGTTGGAATAGAAACTATTTGCCAATCAGGAGTTCCATCAGGCTTATTCTTATTAGCGAATATTAATGAATTATTTGGTTGTAGTCCACCAAATGGTTTTGATCTAATGTTGGGCCAGCTATAATAAACTCGCAATTGTGCTAATGCTATTTCTTTTGCAGGAATTGCGGTTGGAAAATTGACACTAAACTCAGGATTGGTCGAACTTAACGATATCATAGTAGTTTTTGACGGAGTTGTATTAGTGACAATCTGCTGAAGTAATTCCCTGTCTGTCATTATTATTATTGTTGTTATTTAATTCGTTAAAATCATTAACGATCACTTTAAAAGCGTCATCATAAGTTTTCATCATCATCGCGAATTCAGTATAAGATATTTCACCATCACTAACACACGAAGAAATATATAAAGATAATTTAGAACATGCCTCTGCCACTGTGTGTAATTTAATCATATAATCGTGCAATTTAGCATTTGTACAAGTATGTATCTTTTTGGTTATAATACCGAAAACTCCAGCAATAGTCGTTGATGCTGAAACGATAATGGTTATAATAGTAGGTGCTGTCATCGTCAATGTTGATAATAATAATCCTGTTCCAGTAATAACAGCAGAAACCGAGTAAACAACTACATCAACAACAACTATACGCCTTTTATATTTTTTTATTTTCTTGTTATAATAGTCGATAAAATTATTTAGTTTAGTGAGACGCTCACATACTTGATTGCATCTGTAACGTTGAACGTCAATGCGAGACTGAGGTTGATCCATTATTATTATATTAAGTGACTAATTGCGGTATTTCAGCCACAAATTCCAGATGCCACCAATAATGCTCTAAGGTTATTGTTTGATCATATATTCTCAGTATAAATGTTTCTTCAACATCTTTTCTTAACAATATAGATACAACTCCAGAGAGAGAATCAGTTGAATGACGCAATATATATCTGTTAATTATAGCAAATCTTTCATCACTAAATACGGACAGCCTGTAAATACCAGTAACTTCTGCGGTATATTTGATAGTGTTATTTTGTGGTGTCCATGTTGATTGTCCTGATGCTACTGTGTATACGATATTTTTAATTTGTCCGTGTGGAATTTTAATCAGATTAGTTTTTTGAACAATATTAGGTATTCCACTGGCAATATCATTAAGTTTCGTGTTAATGTCGGCTAGTTTTATGTCAACGGTTGGTGGATCACCAAAAAAATCTTTAATGAGTTTGTTTATGTTTTTACGAAAATTTAAGAACGTTTCTAAATTTTTATAAAAAGTAGCACTAAGTGTAGTCATTTCATCACCGATTGTTTTTAACGAAGTTGAAATAGGAATTTCCTTATCATCAACATACTTTTTCGTTGCAGCATCAAAATCATATTCCGGTGTTCTAAGATTATTAATGCCATTATTATTCATGTCGAGAAATGCACTCATTATACCGCCGTTGGTCAATAACTACTTAGATTCTTGATCGTCGACATATTTCTTTGTTGCGGCGTCTGCATCTGCGGTTGGATTTCCAATGTCGGTGATTTTATTCTGATTCATATTAATATCTCCTGTAAATACATCGCCGGATTTCTTAATATAATTACTGAGTGATGTACCAGAATCTTGTATTTTACCTTGATCGGCAAAAATAACTATATTATCAGTGACTGCAGTTGGAATTCTTATAAGAACATCTGGTAGTTGTATATTACTCGTTTTTAATCGTCCTTGATTATCCTGAAAAACAACTACTTCATTTTGATCAACACTTGCGAGATTTAATAAATCATCAATTTCATTTCTGAGTTGATCAAGAGTTGCATACTTAGATAAATCAACTTGTTGATGACCTCTACGGGAAGATCTTCCATAAATATCCACCATTATATTTACTAATGTCTGTTTAAATATGACGTCGTAGTATATTCATGTACAACTTTGTGGGGTGGTTTTGTTGATTTTGATATAGCATCAAGTACGTTAAGTACTTCTCGACCACATATTGGTGGATCAGTTAATGTTTGTGTAGGTAATGTTGAATACCATATTGGAATACTTTGATAGCCGCTAATATACTTTAAGAATTCTTTTGGTGGAGCTAGTCCATATGAATCAAAATAAATAATTCCACGTGGATCAATTGCATATCCGACCCAATGTGTGCCTGGACCAGAGTTTTCATCGAGATTAATAATACCGGTTTCAATATTGTTTGGTTGTTTCGGTAATTGATCACGCATAAAAACTCCTCTAAAAATTTTTATTTTTAATTTTTTAGCAGCATCTAGTAAATCAAAATTGGACATAGGAGATATCAGTAAACTGTCCCTGGTAATCTTAGGCCTTTTCCGTACCATGAATGTGGAGTCCCTGGTAATCTTAGACCCCTTCCCTTTTTTTTAATTCCCTTTCCTGTTGCTTTCTTTAATGCCATTCCAGCAGCAGTTCCAACAGCGCCTAATGCAGCTGCTTTTGCAACAGCTGGAGCTGCAGCGGCTATTAATGCTGGTATAGCAGCAAGAAGTGGAAATATACCACCCGTCTTAATGATATCTTTAATGGCACCCGCAGAAAGATTAAGTTTTATACCTTTATTTGATTTTTTGGCTTCATTGAAATACCTGAGCTGACGTTCTGTAAGAGATAATTTATTTGAACCGCTCATCTGATCTTTCTTTAGCAATATTTTTAATCCACAGTTATTTTTTGATGCTGATTGTATCTTTTTAATCTGACCAGGAGTCAGACTAACACTAACATTATTATACGACATTATAATATTTATAAATAATCTAATTACATGTTTTCTACTGGAGCATCAACGACTCTCATTCGTCCACCAGCACCTTCAAGTAACATCGATTTATCGCTGAGTATGACAGCAATTGCTCTGTAATTGGCAATAGCTCCAATATCTCTATTAACATGAGCTCGAAAATGTATATCGACTACAGATTGTCTGGTTAAATCTAAAAAAAAAAAAAAAAAATAATAAATTGGGTATAATGTTATAAAATCCAATTGTGATATTTGTAAACCAGTATCAATATTTTGATCACGTCCCATGAACGTCATTAGACGATGATATACACGTGCTACATGATTTTGTTCAAAATTCAGTAAAATATCCTCGGATGGTTCTTGATGTCCATTTATTCTTAAGGAAACTTCGGAAACACCAAGATTATCAAATATCATAATACTACGTGTTTGATCATCCACCCGTGCAGCATCTTGAAATGCAATAAATATATGTCGTGGTGCAGAAACACCTTGTTGTGATGCTATTTGCCACGTAAATAAACCATTAATATTACTCTGGATAGCATCTGTGGTCATTGTTAACCACGATAATGCTGATTTACCACCTTGATTCATAAAAGAGAGTAGACGATCTTCTTCAGTTATTGATGGAGTCATCACCGGCATCCACAATGAAAGTTTTGTAAGAATTACTTTGCCAGGATCACCAGCAGTCTCCATAATGCATCGTTGTCGGTTGCTTTTCGTACAAGTACAACTGTATGCTTAGATCCGAAAATGACTTTTCTGACATTTCTACAAAATCCAAATATATGTGATAGTGGAATCACACATGAAAATGCTCTTCTTCCACCACGCAACATTGCTCGACGTGATCTAAATCCTAAGTTGAAATCTGATCTACATTAATAATCATACTTTGTACATCCGCATTGGCGTTTCTAGCAAAATTTCTTGGTTGTCCTATTTCATATTGTCGATACTCTGGAGAATCAGTTGTATCCTTTGCAAACATCATTGATGGACCAGCTGATCTTGAATAATCATCACTATATCTTGCAAGACCAAGTATTGTTGTTGCAACGTCGACGTCCTTCTGAATAGATTCAATATTTTTCCGTCAATCATGTACGTTGCACTGTCAAATAATGCCATAATACCATTATTAACAAAACCGACATTAACATCGTCTCCATATGCTACTGGTGCTGCAGGATTAATAATATTTAAAATTTCACCTTCGACTTCAATAAATGCTTCAGCGGGTAAGAAATATCTACTTGTATCCTGAACCTGTAGTTCGATTCGTCCACGCTGATCTGGAATTCGTGCGTCGTAAGAATAATACTGATAATCACGCACAGACTCATCTTTAAGTACTGGTGCGTCCATGTCAAATGCGGGATCAGATATACGTTTGAACATCTTTATTATATTTATTATCGTCTAAAACGAAGATTACTTCGGGAAGTGAGACCACTTCCTGCTATCAGACTAGCAGTTATATTTTTTTCTTTTTCTGATAAAGGCACATCAGCCAACTCTGCTAGTTTTTGATTAGCAACTTGATTTATTATTTTACTGACATTTGCAGGCATTACTTCTGTACTAGGTAATTTTACTGGTGTCTGAGGTTTTCGTCGTATTAATCGTGCTAACCTATCTTTAATCGCTGAAAATGCTTTACCAGCAACATTACCAACAGCACCAATAACTTTTTCACGAACAACATCAATAGCTTTCATTCCCAGTTGCTTTGCGATCGGTATTGCTTTTGGGGCTATCCTTCTAAATAGACCCTGAACAACATCACCTAGTCCATCTCCGTAGGTTGTCTTGTATACTGGTAATCTTGAATTTATTACCCTGACCATAGTTGGTCCACGTTGAGTACTATGTACGATCATTTTATTATAGTAATTGTATTTAATTACGTACTCAGTCACTGTAGTAGTCATCGGCAATTTCATTAATAAGAGACTGATAAACATCAACGTTCATGATACCGCCTGTAAATAATCGTCTACAGATATCGGCTGCTTCATTAATTATTTCTAGGGAATTATTACCAGCTCGTTTTCCTCCAATGAGGATTTCTAATCGATCAACATCAGCAAGAACATTATTGGGACAAGTAATAAGACCACTTCCTAAACCACTTCCAATTACGTTGCCAGAAGAGGTGTCTGACGGCCAATATTCTTCTTCCTCCTCTTCCTTTTTGCTTGGTTTTTGTTGTTTTGGAGATTGTATTAATTGCTGTGATAGTGGTGGTAATATTTGTGGCAATTGTTGTTGGGGTGGTGGTGATACTTGTTGTGGTAGTGGTGGTAGCATTGGTGATCGTGGTAATTTAAATCGTGGTTGTTTTTGTGGTTTTGGAGATTGTGGCAATTGTTTAGATTTTTCTTTTATATGGTTATATACAGCCTCATCAAATTTATTAAAATTTTTAATATCTTCATTAGATCTAATTTCTGGAATACCAGTATATATGCGATATACATCCTTAATCCAATTGGCAGAGTTCAGAGATTTAACATGTTCTGGTTTTACATATCTTTGTCTTTCATAATATCCAAATGCGGCAATATCAAGTAATTGGTCTTTGTCCTTGATAGCAGCAATACCTTCAGGTGTAAATTTATCTATTATCTTAATTCTGGTTTTTGGTTGTCGTGGTTGTGGTTGTGGTTGTGGTTGAGCCGGTTGAGCAGCTTGAATACGACCAGCAATATCAGCAGGTAATGTTTCAAGAGCTCGTTGTGTTGCCTCAGTTGCTGTAACAATTTTCTTTGTTGGTTCGACAATCGGTTTAAATAATTGTTTTGTATCCTCTTCAAATTCGACTTGAGATTCTTGTCGTTCTTGTAATTGTTGCTTGAAAGCATCACGAACAGGTAAATATTTTTTAATTGTTTCTAGTCGCTCTCGTGCTAATCTAGCTGAGTGTGGTTCTCCAATATTCATTATTAAATAATATTTATAATAGATATTTAATTGAATTTGAAATCACTAAAAATACTTAATAAAGCGCGATAACTCTGCTCCTCCTCTGCTAGAGAATTATTTCCCCTTTCTATGTATGTCTGTATGTATGCATGTTTGTCTGTATTTTAATTTATCAAAAATAATCAGTAGATCCCAGCGATTACCCTTCAATGGAGCCCCTCGATAGCCTGTGTGACTTTCATGGGGTCCTTACATTGTCATTTCTCTCTTATGACGTATTATGCGGCACGCCCATGTTCTGTTTCTTTTGGCTAACACCCTTTCTGGATGTTTATTTGGGGGTTCTTCCATGGGGCAGAGAGCTCAAGGCATGCTACTGATTATTTTAGGGGGGGGGGTAAATTTGCATAGACACACCTCCCGGCGAATTTCTAATTGACGAAAGCGAAATATTAGCAATTCAGAAGGCTGTCTAGGCATTGCGATTTCGATAAAACCCCCACGAAACCCCGGGGTAGAATTCCAAAATGGAATCCGACCACGAGATACGTGGTGGTTTATCGAAATCTCAGGGGATGCCTCCCCCCCACTTATTAAAAAGACGTGGGCGACCCGGGGACCCGAACCCATCTCGGCGAGATCTGGGGTCGAACCGCAAACATCAATATTAAAGTTTCCAGCAACTTTAACATTGAGCTAACGAACTCGACTACGAATATACGTTTTAGAAATTATTATATATGATTACGACAATAGCATTTGATATCTGATTTTACAAATAAATAAATATTTATAATTTTATTAAGATATTTTGCCATTATATGTATGAACCGATTAAAATGTATTATATTTAAAATTAAAACCCTGACAAAAGTCAGGGGAAATAAACTGCACACAAATACCTGGACCCGCGGATATCTCCGCGGCGATAAACACAGCTATTGTTTGAACTACTACGTCACACGTCCTTGAAAAATCGGTACGCATACCTATCTCAGTACATGTATGTATGAATCACTTCACACTGTATATATATGCAATAGTTGATCTGGATAAATTCATAGCAGCAGGAAGGGTGAATGACCACATGTGTGTGTAAGATAACAGCAGACAAGAAGGGAATATGATATGCGCGGTATGGCAGTCGAACCTTACACATTTGTCTTAATCATAATGCAAAATTTGCTCGAAAACCAAGTTGTAGGGTCCACCGCAGCAAGGGGGGTGGGGTGGACAGACATTTGGTAATGAATATATTTGCATTATGATTAAGACAAATGATTTCGCGGTACGGCAGTCGAACAGACCACTTGCCTCAATTATCACTAAAATTTGGCTTAATTATAAGAGTGGTCTGTTCACCCTCCCTGCTGCTCGAATCCTCCGAAATATTTTTAGTAGAGCTAGGTTTCTTGTTTTATACATTAGCCAATTGGTGTTGATGTGAAAAGGTATAAAACAATAAATCACTTTGCAAAACAATACTTGGTTGATAAATCACTTGAAATATGTTCGCTTCTTTCTCAATAGGTAGTGATTGTCTTTGAGAAACGAAGTCTTGCTACAGATATCACTAGCTGCAATGAAAGTTAATTCTTCAGGATTCTCATTTGGTACAATTGCTTAAACGTTCAAGAGAGTCGCCACTCAAAAGTTATGTAAGAAGTACAAGAGAAACAGAAATCATTACTTACCAAGAATATCATTGCCCCGATTGGGATATCCTGCTATGGTGAACACGTGAGAGTGGTCGGCCGTGACGATTAGCAAAGTGTCATCTTCATTGGTCATCGTCATGGCAATGTTAACGGCTTTCTCGAACGCCAAAGTTTCATGAAGAGCCAACTTGGCTTGGTTCGCGTGGTGACCGTGGTCAATTCTTCCTCCTGTCACGTTGAAAGAAGACTTTTAAGAAAAAATATGCACTAATAATAATCTGAAAATTAGGAAAGTCTCTGAGCTAAATTTTTATTTATAAATATGCAATAATTTGATATAGGTTGTGATAAATTCGGAGACATCTGAAATCAAGTTTTAATGCGGCAGCATTCACAATATATTGTATGATGCACTGTTACTCGAACATTCATTTTTAAATGTTAGTTCGCGGAAAACACTTAAAAAGAAACAAGGCATTACAAAGTATAAGACTGACTAGTAAATTGGGAGCAACAATGCAACACGTAGATTTAAACAAGCCATGAAATATAAAGATGGACTTGTTCTCTTTACTTATTTTGCATTTCTAGTGCTGACATCGTGTCAACGTGTGCTCTTTGCTGAGCTTAAAAATATGGGAACAAAACTGATCAAGAAAGAACCGATTATAAAAGTGGATAAATATACAAACTTGCACCCAGATGGCGTGGCTGCATAACGGAAAGCTTTCTTGGAAAAACTAATACATGAACTTCCTAATTATGCGAAGTCTTTGCTAAAGACCCCTGGGACACTGTCAATAAAAGGCATAGACACCGGCAAGTTTCGTAAGGGAGGATATTCCGCCTTTGTTTCTGGCAGAAATCTGATAAATTTCCAGGTGACCAGTGACTTGAAATTTTTGGACAATGGCATGTTAAATGTCAAAACAGTCCGTGCATTTATCCAATGTGTGATTCTCTAAAGTCCATTTGGCAAGCCCTGAAGACGTAAATTATCCATTTTGCTAACGAATGTAATTACAGACACGATAAAAATTCTTATCTGACGACATACCTTCTACCAAGAGGAAATACCCGTTTTCATTCCTCCGTAACACTTCTATTGCTTTTTGGGTCATGTCAGCCAGGGAGGGTTCACCATCAGGACCGGTGTCACGTTGTAGTTCGTACTGCATGTGGTCTGCTTCAAACAAACCTGCAAACATATCGTGTGCTACATACTGTTTTACAGAAGAAGTGGTTAATGACCATGTCTCTCAAAAAAAGGCAGAATGATATGGCTACAAAATGACCTTAAAACGACCGTAATTTTCTCGACAGTACCAACAAGAAGGGCATTTTTTACGTACATATAAAACATGGTTTCTGCGGCGAAGAACGAATCAGAAAATTGAAAATATATATATAGAAATATAATATATTTAGAAAATTTACTTGACTTTATTTTATTTTGATTAAAATAAACCAAACCGGTTCTCTTCGGTTTATATGGTGGCCGTCACACTCTGGTTCTCCGATTCCAAGTGGTCTAAGTGAAGTTGTTACTTACCGTCCGCTCCTTTCTTCGCAAAATTGCGATTGAAATAAAATTGAATATGTGTCGCCACAGAGATTAGCGGGAAAAAGTGGAAAATACAAATAATATAGAATGATAGAACAAATATACCACGGATGGGAGGGGCTATCACATGCAATCAATGCAAGTGATGACTTAACGTATGCGTTCGCTTATTACACGAGTCTAACATCAAACTATACAGGCCCAGATCTGCCCTTGTATTATGTGCTGGCAGTTCTGGGTCTGTGCAATCTGTGAGGAGTAATCAACAGAACAAAGAACATAGACAATGATCGACAGGCGCATTATGCTACGGCATATCAAGATCTATGATGTTTGCAGTTGGACTCGACTTATGGACGAGTATAGACGGTATTCTGGATATCCGAGATTTCGAACACCAGGTCTTCTTTAAATATGGTTTAACACAGATCCATTGCAGGCGTACTTGTTATTATATAAAAGTAATTTTGAATAACTGCGAGAAGAACTAATAAATTTATCTTCTTACAATGTTATCTCATAACAACTTACCCAAGATATAATCGGTGCTGTTTAGATGAATCAAGTCAAGTTGTTTATTGTTCCAAACATAGGCGTGTGTCTTGTTCCTTGCTTCTTTGTCATTCTTCCACATCTGATACAGGAAAAATATTGTTGAACCAAACAATAACGAATGCTATAATAGAAAATAACTAACAGCCACAATATATGGATTTCTATCTGTAGTACAGTATAAAGTACATTATCGCTGTCCAATGTAAGTAAAATGATGTTTAACGTCATAAAGTCGTCGTAGCTTAAAAACTCGGGTGTATATGATAGCTTTATGTGTGAAAGTTCTCATGAATTTTACCTTAAGGATGCAACACTTCTATTTTCATTCACAGTTAGATATATCTGTCAACGATGTGTGACCTGATATGCATCTTCGCTCATTGACAATTAGATATATCTGTCAACGATGTGTGACCTGATATGCATCTTCGCTCATTGGCAATTAGATAAATCTGTCAACGATGTGTGACCTGATATGCATCTTCGCTCATTGACAATTAGATATATCTGTCAACGATGTGTGACCTGATATGCATCTTCGCTCATTGGCAATTAGATAAATCTGTCAACGATGTGTGACCTGCTATGCATCTTCGCTCATTGGCAATTAGATAAATCTGTCAACGATGTGTGACCTGCTGTGCATTTCCGCTCATTGACAATTAGATAAATCTGTCAACGATGTGTGACCTGCTATGCATCTTCGCTCATTGACAATTAGATATATCTGTCAGCGATGTGTGACCTGATATGCATCTTCGCTCATTGGCAGTTAGATAAATCTGTCAACGATGTGTGACCTGATATGCATCTTCGCTCACTGGCAATTAGATAAATCTGTCAACGACGTGTGACCTGCTGTGCATTTCCGCTCATTATACTGTATAATCCTCACAGCAATACCTTAGCAAAAGGAAAACAAAAACGTTATTTCAAACCGCTTTGTTCAGGTTGAACTCCTCAAAATGTGTCACAGTCAAGAGAAGGAATAACTTGGAGCTGCTTTTTTCTCATTTATGTACCAGAAATGGGGCGGGGTAATCGGGGACACTATGTCACCAATGGATGGCCGCCAATCCGACCCTGGAGAACCGGAATTAAGACCCGGATCAACGGGTTACTGCATACATAACCTCGCCTACACGCACGAAATCCCATACACTTTCAACCAGGTGCGCCTCCCCCAATCAAAATGGAACTTATTAGTTACTATATATATATATATATATATATATATATATATATATATATATATATATATATATATAGGTATTCTCAGACCGAGATAGTCACTAGGATGACATCGTAATGCTTTTACAAGACTTTATGTTAGTATGGATTAGCATCATAAAATGGAGCCTCCCTAATTTCATTACATGTGTAATTCTCGGAATATTCCCACGTATACGTGGATGGTCATTAGAGATCTGAATAATGCTAAATATTAGGTTTTGGGGTTATTTTTTCTTGTATAAAATACTGATCTGTGGTTTAGAAAAACTGTAAAATGTACAGAACGGTTGGTTCATGGTTGTACTTGGCGCTATTTTTGTGACGTCATCCTTTTCATAAAGGTGATCCTTTCAAATTTCTCGAACATCCACTGCGTAGATGAACCATTTGTTAGGTATTCAAAATCATGACATGAATCCTATCAAAACTTGACGAAGACCACTGACGGGATGAGAAGCTGGTGAGTGTCGAAATTTTTGTGAAAATGAAGCTATTTTTAAGTGAAACTACATTTAGGTGCAAACAGTTCAATATATGTAATATTTCTGTAATGCTTTTTTCCAACCCATATTTAACCATAAGTCTAATATTCATATTTTGTACCTTGATAGCCGTTCCAATGCCTTAAACGCCAAATTTTCTAATTGACAAATTATAATTCATAGTAATCATACACACTGATTTAGAGTTTCGTTTATTCTCTGTCTCGAATGAATCATTTATGTACATTTCGTAGATAATTCAGACATGAAGAATGGATTTTGTCTGTCTAGCCAAAGTGTTCATTGAACGCATTTTCCAGTTTTTCTTGGGGGGGGGGGGGGGGGGGTTTACGTAACGCATGCGGTATTAAAGTTATAACATTTTTGACATAGCGCATGTGATACTAGAGTTATGAACTGTTTTGACGTGACGCATGTGGTACTAGTTATTCTTTGCAGATGAATCGCCCCAATGATTTACCATTTATATCGTTTTATTTGTCTCATATATTAAAATAGATTTGCAAATAACAATTGCAACTGGTAATTGGTAATGTGTTTTAAATAAAATTCTAGAGTATAATATCAAATTAATGTTAAACTTGCCCAAGAAATTATATTTCGTATGGTACGTCGAAAACATGCGAAAAGAAAACGAAATATGTACGTCCTAACCTTTCTTCTTAGATATGTTGATTCTAAATAATACCTATCTATAATTTTTTAAACCACTTTCTATATGCGCATATTGAACAAGAAAAGATTTTCCTTGACGTAAATTGTAATAAATATTTCTCTAAACTCTCTATCAAATGGAAAGAGCTGAAACAATAAATCCTAAATGTCACCTTTAACGATAAAATAATGCAACTATGGACACAACACTTACAAGATTAAAAGATTCAAGGATAATATTGTTATATTTGATGACCTGAGTATACGATTCAAGGATAATATTGATATATTTGATGACCTGAGTATACGACTCGAGGATAATATTGTTATATTTGATGACCTGAGCATACGACTCAAGGATAATATTGATATCTTTGATGACCTGAGCATACGACTCAAGGATAATATTGATATCTTTGATGACCTGAGCATACGACTCAAGGATAATATTGATATTTTTGATGACCTGAGTATACGACTCAAGGATAATATTGTTATATTTGATGACCTGAGCATACGACTCAAGGATAATATTGATATCTTTGATGACCTGAGCATACGACTCGAGGATAATATTGATATTGTAATAAATTTTGGAGATGCGCATTTGTTGTATAGAAGTCTTTGGAAATTTGGGGTAAACATAATGACTTCTAGCGGGAATCGCGCCAGGGTTTGACACCGCTCGGTCAAGCAAAGACCTCTGGCTTGTAACAGTATCTTTGATGACCTGAGGATACGACTCAAGGAAAATATTGATATATTTGAGGACCTGAGTATACGGTTCAAGGAAAGTATTGATATATTTGATGACCTGAGTATACGGTTCAAGAAAATATTGATATATTTGATGACCTGAGTATACGATTCAAGGATAATATTGATATATTTGATGACCTGAGCATACGGTTCAAAGAAACTATTGATATTTGATGGCCTCAGTATACGGTTCAAGGAAAGTATTTATATATTTGATGACCTGAGTATACGGTTCAAGAAAATATTGATATATTTGATGACCCGAATATACAAGGATAATATTGATATATTTGATGACCTGAGTATACGATTCAAGGATAAATGTTGATATATTTGATGACCTGAGTATACGATTCAAGGATAATATTGAAAAAATTGCATAAAACAGCGTTGCTGCTTTGTGACCAATCCATGAAATCAAATCAAATTAAGAACATTTTTGCTTCTTTCACGCTGATAAATGAGAATTATTTGGAGAGGGAATTCTATTCAATCCTATCTCGTATGTACATGTACTTATTCCTAGAAAGTTAGAATAGTCGCTTTAGCATGAAAGGTGGGCCATTGCAACCTTAATTTGCGTATTTAGAGTGATAACATAATTGACAAAGATAACTGAAACATCAAGTTTGTGTCAAGGACAGTGTGCTACGTGTAAATGCAAGAAAATACAGAAATTATTCAACGGAGTTAGAAAAGTAAACATACTTTCTGCCTGTGGGGATTTCAAAATGGGAATAGACCAGTCTAATCGTATGACTGTGTACATAAAAGTGTTTGTGATCTTTCTCCGATAGTTACTTGTTCCCTCCAATGGCAACGCGCCATTTACCGATAACCCTATCAGACCGTTCAGTGGTCAGTTAGAATTTTGCATATGCGATGCAGTGCACACCTTTGTATCTGTAAACCCAAGAGTTTCCGGTGTACTTTCCGGTGTAGCAATTCAGAAGTGTTCTCCGTGGTATAGCAGTGTTAGGGACCAGCTTCGCACTGCTAAAAGAGACCGCCGTAAAGCTGAGAGGATTTGGCTTTCCACCTGACTCACTATTCATAAGCAGATCTATGATGCCGCTAAGAAGAATGTCACAAACATAGTCCATGCAGCTAAATCAGCCCACTACAGTACTAAAATCATGGAAAGTTCCAGCTGCAAAGAGCTATTTGAGATTACTAACAAGCTGATGTCAAGGAACAAATGTACACCACTTCCAGCTACCTTCTCTCTAGTCGACCTTCCGGACCTGTTTGCAAATTTCTTCCGTGACAAAGTACAAACCATCAGAGATAAACTTGACAACACAATTTCAGTTGACTCGTCGTCACCATACAGTTGCGATACAGAATTTCAGCGGCAACCGTTAGCAACATTTGAACCTGTCTCTATGGATTTAGTACGTACAATCGTGATGAAGAGTGCACCAAAGTCATGTGAACTGGATCCGATTCCGACGTCACTGCTGCTAGAGTGCTTGGATCCAATACTGCCTTCACTAACTGATGTTATTAATACCTCTCTCTCAACTGGGGAATTCCCATCATTTTACAAAACTGCATTGTAAAGCCTCTGCTGAAGAAACCAACACTCGACCATAATGATTTAAAGAACTACCGCCCAGTTTCTAATCTGCCATTCATGTCAAAAATCTTAGAAAAAGTTGTTCTATCCCAACTTGTATCTCATCTGAATTCAAACAGTCTTTTTAGCAATGTACAGTCTGCATATCGCCCTTGCCACAGTACGGAAACTACTCTTCTGAAAGTAGTCAGTGACCTTCTCTCTGCTTTGGATGGCGGAAAGATTACAGTCCTCACTCTCCTTGACTTGTCTGCAGTATTTGACACTATAGACCATGATATATTACTTCACCGTCTCCAGCATGTATTTGGCATTCATGATATGGCCTTACTATGGTTCAAGTCCTACTTGGTCAACAGGACACAAATTGTGTCCGCAAATGGAAAACACTCCAGCCCAGTTGATCTATGCTGTGGTGTCTCAAGTGTCATAGATCATCATCCAGTGTCTCACCAATTGTATGCTGATGACACCCAAATATACAAATCTAGCTATCCAGCTGAAGTTGAAGCTACCATCCAAGGCGTAGAGAGGTGCATTTCCGATGTGAAATCATGGATGACATGTAACAAGCTGCAGATGAATGATGATAAAACTGAAGCCATTCTGATTACAACACAAAGACTTTCTCATTACATCCTTTACCTCAGACAATAAATGTCAGCAACACCAACATTAAATTCACACAGTCAGTATGAAACCTAGGTGTTACTCTTGACAGTACTCTCTCATTGCACCAACATGTCATGAACATATGCCAGGCTGCATATCTTGAGCTGAGACGCATCAGCTCCATTCGCAAGTATCTTTCAGTTGATGCCACTAAAACAATTGTGTGTTCCTTAGTACTTTCAAGACTGGACTATTGTAACTCAATTCTGTCTGGTTCATCTCAATATCTACTCCAGAAACTTCAAAAAGTTCAAAACACAGCTTCTTGGATCATCCTTAGAGTACCACGATCAGAGCACACCTCCCCCCTGCTCTGTACCCTACAATGGCTATCCATTCGATCCAGAATTAAACACAAAAATTTGTTCTCTGTGCTACGTTTCACTGACAGGCTCCAGTCCAACATACCTATCTGACCTCACCCATGTGTACACACCTGCAAGATGCTTACGCTCTTCTTCTGACACTCGTATTCTCATTATTCCCACTATGAAGATGAAATCATATGGACAACGCTCTTTTGCATACCAGGGCCCAGCAAAGTGGAACGAATTGCCCACTGCACTTAGACACAAAGACACAGTGATCTCATTCAAGAGCGCTCTTAAAACTCACCCATTTCAACTGCAAGAACAGACTTAAAGACCTAATAATGTATCCTTGCCTTAAATATTTACAGCATATTTTCTGTTTCTACTTTCGTGGTGTTTGTTTTAATTTTGTAATCATATCATTATATATGTTTTTTAAGTGTTGTCAAATGTTGTAAAGCGCTTAGAGCTTCTAAAGATTAGGCGCTATACAAAGTCCTCATTATTATTATTATTATTATTATTATTATTATTATTACTTTGATAAAGTAATTATAACTGCGGGATAAATTAAACTACAATATGTTAAACCATTACTCACGTATCGTCGCTAATATTAGCAGCTAACATCGAAAAAAAAAAAAACACCGCTACAGATCGGTTTTTGAGTATTTCCCCTGCCCAGTCTTTAGGTCTGGTGAAACCTGTTAAAGTCTCCCCCAATATATGTCCGCGGGCAAAATAAAATCCACGTCTTCCTTGAGGCTAAATTTGAAACTGGGGAGGGGAGATAAATTAAGCTCACGATGCTTATAAGCCGTCTTCCTGTTTTATCCAGCATTCTTACCTCTACCAGGTTTAGACCGTCTCTCCTGCCGTCATTTCCCAGGAAACCTGACTCTGGATCAGAATCCACATTCCTCAGGAACTTCTTCCTTCCTCCGCCCAATAGCACCTTGTACAAAGAGATGAAATTAAAACACTCACACACGTGGTTTTAAGAGTAGAGTAAATGTAATTTAAAGTTAAGACTTGTGCAAGTTGATGGGGATTTTAGAATACATTCAGGGGTGACAATTCCAATATGCACATACTAGCCCGGCATGATGAATACATGGAAAGCAATTGCAACCCCAACCCCTTTTTCCCATACAAAATTATGGAAAGTTATATTCGCGTTAACCACCCAACAATGAGTTTTAGTTTTCTGGGCTATTTCAGCATGTAAATTGTCAACCTCGAATACATTTAATAACATTTTATACTTTAAGATGCCAAATTCAGGACATTGGAGGCGCATAAGACGCATCAGTTATAAGTAATCACTATAACAACTGCAAATCGTTTAGCGATCAAAGTATTAGCAATGCTGATGGTTTTAGAGGGTTAGGGTAATACATTACATTAAAAAGTTTGCAGTCAAAAAATATCAACATAAATTGTGAGATAATGGTAATCATGTTTAATTTTATCATTAGAAGCAATGTTTAAGGATTTTCTTCTCTTTTTCTTAAAACAGAGAATTGACAACAAAAGGTCATAAAATTATCGTTTTAAGTACTACACACAAGCTATTAAACTGTATTAAATGAGGTACTAGCTCTGAGTCTAACAATATTCCTCTAAGTATTAAAATTTTAGTTATGTCCCTTTACGTAGCTAGACCCGCTTTTCAAGGTCAATGGAGTCAAACATGAACGTGCCTGTTATTAGAAATAGTCTATTCTTAGTAACAAATGGTAGACAGTATGCCATATGCATGCGAGGGATAAATCTTCTCCAAGCAACAAAAATATTGATTTGGCCATTTGCTGTATGCAAGCATATTCAAGCCTCCTCATCCGGAATTGCACGAATTGAATGTACGGGATAAACAAAAATTCCGCAAACTGTTACCCCAAAATAAAAAAAAAAATAAGTATAAAACCTCTGAATCTCTGGGCGCGAAATTCATTATTTACGAACAAGCGCATGAGGCAACTTAATCTTCTTCTATAACATTTTACTTGACATGTAACTCGCTGGTTAGAAAATTCCTTGAAATATAAATAATTTCCACATATTTTTAAAACTTCCAACATCTAACGCAAAGTGTGTGAAATTTAAGCAATTTGTGGAAAATACGCACGTTTGGTCACCCATTATTTTAAAAATATTGAGAGTCAGTGGGAGACCTCTCACTAAAGGGTCCTAACATTGTAATTTTTTAAAAATATTCAAAAACGACAAAATTCTTTCTTATGCAAAAATCTTAATACAGTTTAATATTCGTGCTCAACTGATTTTCATACATTGGGTTTTTTTCAATTAAACCAGCCATTAATATTTACAAACCACACACATTCAACTGCTACCTCAATGGAAACATTGCTTGGCCATTTCCGTCAAGTCAAGAAATAACCTCGGATGTAGTTGTAGGATTACGCATGCGTTTGATGGGTTTGGTATTCGGAGTGCACCACATATGTTATGGCAGAAAAGGCGGGGAATGTTCCATTTGTGACTCTGTCTCAGACTGTCGCCATATTGTGCTACGTGAACAAACACAGTTCTCAATATACATGCTGTTCTCAATGGCGGCGAATTACATCCGATGTTTCTTTCTCTAATTGATGGAAAAGGCCGAGGAATTTCCGATTGCGGCTACCTGTATATCTTTATTCTCCATGACCAGTTGGTAGGCAATATCCCGGCAATCTGTACCGACTTGTGGTGGGACATTGAGGTCACTCTCCCAGTCTCGATTTGGGTTGTGAGCATAAGCGGCGGCAGGGGTAGCATGCGTCAGACGGGCCGTTGATACTATACCTGTTGATTTACCTGTTAAAAAAGTGAAATAATAAGACAGAATAAATAAATAATGGCTATACGCCCCCACTTCAGCGGTAGCTTAAAGATTAGCATTTCATTTATTTAAAATGCTTTAAATGACAATTATCAAACGCCTACTTGTAGTTTTACACGCGTAATAATTATTTATTCCCAGCTTGAAACAGGTCACGGCTTGTTAATGGCAAAAGGAGATATGATGAAATTTCACGCGTTTCACCTTGAATCAATTTCATGTCACTTGAACGGCGCCAAAAATGTTTATACGCGTCAGTATATATATATATATATATATATATATATATATATATATATATATATATATATATATATATATATATATATATATATATATATATATATCTTTTTAAATGCCACCCTAGCTTCTC
This sequence comes from Megalonaias nervosa, assembly GCA_016617855.1. Classification (NCBI taxonomy): domain Eukaryota; kingdom Metazoa; phylum Mollusca; class Bivalvia; order Unionida; family Unionidae; genus Megalonaias; species Megalonaias nervosa. Next base: position 23,278 of record JAECUM010014551.1, read on the forward strand.
GTGGGTCGGTGGTTCTTCCTCGACCATTTATATTGGCCGACATGTATAGCCTATCTTGTGCTGAAAAGTGGCGTTAAACCCTACAGCAACAACAACAACAATAAATGCCATCAACCTACCCCTAGAAAAGGAAATAGATGTAGAGAGTGTTAAAAACAATATTTTGTCTCGGTGGACAGTTCCCTAACCTTCTTCCTTGCACCAGTTCAATATAGATTTAAGTTCCCTCCCCTTAGCTGACGAGCAGTCATTGAGCACAGCATCAGGTCCGACCCCTAAGAACTTGTTCTTGGTTTTGACCCCACTAAGGATTGCGGTGGCGGTGGCAGCGGAGTCGGGAACTTGCTTGTCCACTGTATACACCTGCAAAAGGGATTAATGTCTCACCAGATCATGGGGAATATCACTACTGGCCTTGAACAACGACCTAGTAACCATCAGTTAGGACTCTTTCATTTCTCTTTGTACTAATACGTTCAAAGTCAGAGAATTTAAAACAGGAGTTAGAAAGAAAGAAAGAATAAGGGAAAATACATTCCAACAATACTGTACGTTAGCGCCCGAAAGCTGACAGACAATACAGGAAAGAAAAAGCATCGCAGCTGCTGTGTTTCGCTCTAGGACATTTTCAGGCGTCAAAAATAAAATCCACTGAGAAAAATAATATATATTAGTAAATCTCATAATGAAACTTTATGCAACAGTATTCACATCCTACGTCGCCTGTATGTTTATTGCGACGAATACTTGACCTCTGGTCTGTATTGAAAATGAAAGAAGAATTATGTGATCCGTCTACTACACAATGTGGTGGTGATGGGTGAAGTGGGGAGAGAAAGACAGAGACATAGAGAGACAGAGACAGAGAGAGACATACACAAATACACAGAGACAGAGAGAGAGAGACACGGAGAGAGAGGTGGGGTATCATACTATCTGGTTAAAATATGCAAATTATAGCGACTTAAGATAAGAAAAAACGCACTTTGTTATGAGCATTGCTTTTTTGTATTCGCATAATTAGAGCAGTGATTCACAACAGCGTTCAATTGTAAAATTTAAAAAAAAATACCTTGGCCAGAGCTGTATTTGGTAGTATTTCAAACGACAGCAATTCCTCCTCGCCGAGTTTTCCTGCCAACTGTCCCTTCAGGATTCTAGCCGCAGTTATTGTGGAAATTCCCATGCCATCACCAATAAACAAAATGATGTTCTTTGCGATGTTCATCTTTTCAGTCGTTTTGATGGTATTCATAAAATCTTGTATACCTTGTTTTCGCCAGTAGGTGGCGTCTGAAAGAAAGTTATAATGACATGTATCTCTTCAAGGATATACAACTCGAATGACTGGAGGACTTTCAATTGACCTATACTTTGCTTTTGTAGCAATTTTAGCATTTTCTTTGTTGTTTTTTGTTGGGGGGGGGGGATTTGGGCTGTTTAAATTTATTGCTACTGGGCTACATTGGTTTCACAGTTACAAAATGTATCCACTGTTCATATCAATTTCTTCTAAGGCCA
>JAECUM010014552.1:0-15988 GCA_016617855.1 Megalonaias nervosa
GGCGAGATCTGGGGTCGAACCGCAAACATCAGTATTAAAGTTTCCAGCAACTTTAGCATTGAGCTAACGAACTCGACTACGGATATACGTTTTAGAAATTATTATATGTGATTATTGTGCAATAGCATTTGATGTCTGATTTTACAAATAAATAAATATTTATAATTTTATTAAGCTATTTTGCCATTATATATATGAACCGATTAAAATGTATTATATTTAAAATTAAAGCACGGAAATAAAATGCACACAAATACCTATCTCCGCGGAGATATCCGCGGCGATAAACACAGTTATTGTTTGAACTACCACACATGTCCTTGAAAAATCGGTACGCATACCTATCTCAGTACATGTATGTATGACTCACTTCATGTATATACATGCAATAGTTGATCTGGATAAATTCATAGCAGCAGGAAGGGTGAATGACAAAAACTGAGTAACCCGGTAAGTAAACTAAACGCACTATAACAAAAGTAAAAAATAAAATAACAAAGGTGAGCTAACTCAAACGATTTATTATTCGTTTTTTAAACCGTACGGTAATAATATAGTTAGAAGGCTCGGTTTATCGTTATTGACCTTATTTTTGTTATTTTATTTTTACTTAACGGTTCAGGCAAAAAGTTGTAGGGTTCACCCTTCCTGCTGCTAATAAACCAGCTGAAACGGTTACTATAGCATCGCTTCATTATTATACAAAAGTTATATCAGGATTTTGAATGTTATTTTTTCTGTTTGGAACAAAATACAAAATGCAATTCAGTAAATGATGAAAGTAACTGTCAGAAAGAATAAGGTGGGGGTTGGGAGGTTGGAATGCACAGTTGTAATTCTAAATAAAACCTCCAATTATCTCATCATGTCAAATTTGAAATTGCGTGAATAATTTATTAGATTCAGAGAAAGCCAATAAAGCACTTCCACGATTTCAGAAATATTTGTCCTATGAAAAAAAATGTAATATTTATTCTCAGATTGTCTAAATATTATTCCAATTAATTATGAGATTGCTGATATACATACCTCAACTCAGGAATAAGTGGAAGTTATCATTTCAGAAAGAAGTAGAATATTTCCAGCAAAGTTCTCTGTCAATGTAAACTGATTTTGATAATGATGGGAACGAATAAACGGATATATCAAAGTCAGTGTTTTACCTTTAAAATGTATATTCCAAAAAAAGGTGAATACACGGTTGAAATGTTATCTATGAGCCGCTGAATGCAATACTCATGAGCGTCTGTCATCCACAGTCAACAACATTTCGGTGTTAACAGTCATAACATATAAACTGTATTATCACAACTTTTCTTGGCTCGACACTCAAACTAAAGAAGAAAGGATTAAACGGTTGGGTAGATGCTCTAGAAATTGTCGATTCGGTGATAAACATTTAGAAAGTTACAGCAAGGCTGAGAAGTCTTTGGAGTAAACATTCTAAAGCTCTATTTAATGGTTATAGAATATTATCATTAGGTGAAATATTGAAAAGGTTATTCAAAGCTGTAATGGAAGCAGGATTAGCAATGATTATTTCACCGGTCTTCTATTGAAGAGAAACTGGATCAACTGTTCTGCTTGTGCGACTCATGCTACACCTCCTCAATCCTCCTCTACCGCTTGGTCCATCTTAATGGCAACCCGTTATTCCAAGAAACTCCAACACACACACACACACACACACACACACACACAGATATATATATATATATATATATATATATATATATATATATATATATATATATATATATATATTTATTTATTTATTTATTTATACCGCATACATTAAAAATAACATGGCATTTAAAGTGTTGGTATAAAGCAATTTGATATACCAATACTACTGGTATATCAAATTGTGATCCGCCCATGGCGCAATAATACGCATATATAAACATTCTCGCGAGCGTCTGCAGTTGATTCTAGATCAATGATCAATTTCCACACATTAGTCAATAGTGACGTATGAAAAATAATGATGAAAAGTATTAATAATCCCCGGTTTCTAAATTAATTTAATATGGCACACATTTTCATCACAATCCTTTCTGCTTTCTGTTCTCCCCTCTCCTCTCAAGCATAACGGACAAACTGCTCAGAAATGTGGAATGAGAGAGAAAAGGAATTTGGGCTGGATTAAAACCTTGAAATAGAAATTACGCCAAGTAACCTACAAGAATATGGTTTGTCCTAACGATACGTGTGCACTTTCCTTGGGATTTATCAACAGTGTTTATCAATGATACAATGTTGCAAACCAGTAAATTCCTCGGTTACGTGGTACACATACTGTGATACATTTAATGTTATGTTTTTTTGTTGTTTATTTTCTTAAACATACCATAATGTTCTAAAAAATCGATTATTATTATTTAAATATGAAAATGTCCAAAGGTCTCTCTCTCTCTCTCTCTCTCTCTCTCTCTCTCTCTCTCTCTCTCTCTCTCTCTCTCTCTCTCTCTCTTGACCATCGTAGCAGGATACGGGCTAAAATCTATGAAATGGCGAACGTAGAGGATTTTCCGACAATATCTCTGGACTTATGAACGATGGTAAAAGTTAAGTCAAACCGACCAAAGGATGAGACAGACAGACAGACAGACAGACAGAGACAGAGTTTTAAAGTCAAACCGACGAGAGAGAGAGAGAGAGAGAGAGAGAGAGAGAGAGAGAGAGAGAGTTTGTGGGTCGGTTGTACTGTTACTAAAGCAGAATAATGACTTAGATCAACTGTAAATATATTAAAATATTTTAATTACCTCTTGTTGGTTCGTCTGTTGGCTTAGTTTCTATTCCACATTAATTTCCATGAGCCGGTATTTGAATGGTGTAGCTATCCAAGTGTTGCTACTGCGCTACTTTTATCATTACAACCATCTTTCATGTTTAAATCATAAGTGTGTATTATATTGATTTAATCAATGTGGAGAAAAATAGAAACCAAGAAAAGAAAACAATCAACTTATCAATATGCAGAGGTGATTCTAAATAGCCACTACGGCAGAGAACTACATTTTGTAGCGGACACACTCGGGGATGTGAGGAATTCATTCACTAGGTCAATACACGGCTGCCTGTAGTAAATCTGAACTCCGTTCAAAAGGCAAATATATGTATTTGTATGTGATATAAATAAAATACATGTAAAGTATGTACGCTGTATCAATGATATACCACTCGTTGTATAAATTTTTCATTAAAAGGAAACTCAGCAAGCTTCGTTTCCTTTGAATGAAAAATTTATACATCTCGTGGTATATCATTGATACAGCGTACATACTATACATATATTCTATATTTATATCACATACAAATACATATATTTGCCTTTTGGACGAAGTTAGATTGACGAGAGGCAACTGTGTCTTGGCTGGGTGGATGAACTCACATCCCTGTCGAGTGTGTCCGCTAGAAAACGTAATTCTGTCTGTCTGTGCCTATTCACAATCACCTTTTCATATTGATAAGTTGATTATTTTTATTTTTGAGTTTCTATTTTTATTCACATTGATTAAATAAATATAAATTACATTTATGATTTATACATGAAAGATGGTTTTAATGAAGAAAGTAGAGCACTAGTCCTACAGACTCATTGATTCTTGAATACTGAACGCTCATCAATGCATTGACGGACAGGCGCAAGGAAATTAGCGTGGAATAGAATCCAAGCGAAACGACGAACCAACAAGAGGTAATTAAAATATTTTAATATATCTAAAATTGATCAAAGTCATTATTCTGCTTTAATTAACATTACTACCGACCATAAATCTCTCTCTCTCTCTCTCTCTCTCTCTCTCTCTCTCTCTCTCTCTCGTCGGTTCTACTTAACATTTACCATCATTCTTCATAGGCCCATAGACGTTGTGGTATTACATAAGCAAAAATCCTCTATTTTCATCTTTTCATGAATTTTCGCCCCTATCTTGATACGATGGTCAACACAGAGAGGGGGGGGGGGCTTTGGATATTTTCATATTTAATTAATAACAATAAACTTTAGAACCTTATAATAGGTTTAAGAAACAACAACATCAACAAAGCCTTAAATACATTACACATGCGTGCCCCGTAACCAAAACATTTACCCTACGGTGTTGACTGGCAATTGCAACTTTGTATCATTGATTATATAACACTTTAGATAGGTCCCAAGGGAAGTGTAAACATACCGTTATAAAGAACGATATTGTAGGTTACTTGGTGCAATTTCAGTTTCAGGTTTTTTTATTCAGCCCAATTTCTTTTCCTCTCTCACTCCAGATTTCTGCATATGTTGTCCCTTGTGCATGAGAGGGGAGGGGAAAACGGAAAAAGAAGGGATTGAGATTAAGTTGTGTACCATGTTAAATTCATTTACAAAACGGGGGTTATTATTACTTTTATCGTTATTTTCATACCTGACTAATGATTAATGAGTAGAAATTCATCATTGATCAATTGGAATAGACCCAACAGCACACAGTTCGAAGAATGTTTATGTATGCGTATTATTGCGCCATAGGCGGATCGCAATATGATATACCAATAGTATTGGTATATCAAATTGCTTTATACCAACATTTTTAAAGCGATGTTATTTTTAATATATATATATATATATATATATATATATATATATATATATATATATATATATACACTGTATAACCAGGTAATCAAATTCACCAAGATCTAATGGAGAAGAAGATTTCAAATCAGTTACACACATAGGTATAAAAGTAATGAGGAATCTCAAGTAGTACATTAAAACAATATCTTAAACATTGTTTGCAAATTTTTTAAAAGCACAGAAGAAGACAAATGAGTACAGAAAAAGTTTCTTTTTGATGCTATTTTGAACTAATAATTTCATGTTTTCTACGTCTTATAATACGATTTTAACCAATCTAAATGTTTGTTAGAAAGGCTTGATAAAATGTTGTAATTATTTAGACGTAGCCAGTATAATGCTCAGACGGAACATTGCGTGAATTCGGCCAAAGTAGGGACCGAGAGTAATTATGGAATTTATTGGGTTCTTTTAGGATATGGAGTATCTACCTTGTCTGAGGCGGTCATCAATCTGTACATAATAATAATAATAATAATAATAATAATAATAATTGTTACGTTTCGGCTCGTTCAAAAGTAACAAAAGAAAAGAGTGAAGACAACAAGCTTTGTAAGGTTTAACAAAAAATAATTTATTTCTCTAGAAAACACGGTGAAAAGTTGAAAATATGAAATGGGACTTACGGTTTGTGAAGAAAATCCAAACATTTATCCTAGAACTGAAAAAATACAAGTCCTATCACTAAATAACTTTAACTAAATCCAGGTTCGAATCTTGATGATGTTCCAAGATTAAGGATGATGACGTCAGATGAAGTCTTTACACAAATGTCCAGAATTTCACGTTGAACCACAATTTGTACTGTACTGTTCCAATTTAGAATGAATTTCACTGAATGTCTTTGTCCTAAACCACTTGTGTAGTTCTCCAGGGAAAAATAAATTACTATTTTAAAAGTAGATGAACTTCTATAGCTGTCATCTATAACAAGACACATCTCGAGCTCTACAGATGTAAAGAAAAATAAACTCTTTTCCAGCACAAGAAAGATAATACCTTCTTCTCAAGGTATAAGAACGACTGTGACTATTTCACAGGGACCTAAGTGTTTAAAAACCGAACCAAAACGTCATTTCATGCACACGCACGAACAACGCGTGGTTATTTCATCATCTAACAATCGCAGTTTCACGTGGGTCAGGAAATGATTTTCGCAATAACCAATCGTTTTCGCGTAGTGTTTACTCAAATCGACAAACTATAGCATGCAAAAATCGTGCTTATGCGAGTCATACTACGTTCTAAATAAACACGATGTTTCTTTAAAAAATATCAGATCCCGTGAACATAATCATCACCATAATAAAATATAATGATACAAAAAATGAAATAAAAAGAATTCAAATTTTCACACACAAGTAATTCAACTACATGGTTGTAACATGATAATAATAATAATAATAATAATAATAATAATAATGGAAACGTCTGGGACAGTACTAATGCTCCTGTCATGCCACTTTATAACACCCGAATATATAGTAATTCAATGTTATTCTACCCCAGATTTCATCGCCTATTTTATTAAAACATCCCCACCCACTCCCCTCCTCTCCATCATTTTATTTTTAAGGTAATTAAGCACGCATAAGAAAGAGTATATATATATATATATATATATATATATATATATATATATATATATATATATATATATATATATTCAAAGTAGCACCGTTTAACCTAGCATTGAACCACTATTACATATCATGAATCAATACGTGCATGCCAAGTCAATATTGCCAATATTAACAAATCCTGAGAATCGATACCACCATTAGCATTACGGAGCCTACGAGATTCTTCTCTTAGTCGAGACGTTTTGAGTTGCCCGTTATGTCATATTTCATGATGGATATACAAAATTATGTAAGGAAATGCTTTTAAGAGCAACGTCCAGAGTTATAATTTTGTACATCGATTTTAACCATTAAGAGTGCCATGTTTAGAATAAAGACGGGCTAAAATTAAATGTAAATATTTGCTGCAGGGAAAATGTTCGAAATCCACCTCAAATGGCGAAGACATTTTTCGACAATTACATCTACACGTCTTGCAGTACAAACAAACTGTTTGCAAAGTCTCTTCAAATAAGTGGTGTTCATGCAGACACGTAAGAAAATTTGCTTAGAATTAGTTTGTTTGAAACAATAAAGTGTGATAGTGTTAACAACAGTGTTCACTCGTCTTTGAAATCTGTTGTTGAGCAGGTTGAGAAAAGAGAAATCATTATTCACACATTTTACAACGAAACAAATGAATGCAAGTATTTGGACCACTTAGATATTCCTAATATAGACCCACTCTGTCTTTATTTCTAATTAGACCCACTCTGTCTTTATTTCTAATTTAGACCCTTTCTATCTTTGTTTCTAATTTCGATCCATTCTGTCTTTATTTCTAATTTAGACCCACTCTGTCTTTATTTCTAATTTAGACCCACTCTGTCTTTATTTCTAATTAGACCCACTCTGTCTTTGTTTCTAATTAGACCCATTCTATCTTTATTTCTAATTTAGACCCACTCTGTCTTTATTTCTAATCAGACACACTCTGTCTTTATTTCTAATTAGACACACTCTGTCTTTATTTCTACTTCAGACCCACTCTGTCTTTATTTCTAATTTAGACACACTCTATCTTTGTTTCTAATTAGACCCATTCTATCTTTATTTCTAGTTAGACCCAATCTGTCTTTGTTTCTAATTAGACCCACTCTGTCTTTATTTCTAATTAGACCCACTCTATCCTTATTTCTAATTTAGAACCACTCTGTCTTTATTTCCAATTTAGACCCATTCCATCTCTGTTTCTAAATAGACCCATTCTGTCTTTATTTCTAATTAGAACCATTCTACCTTTATTTCTAATTTCGACCCACTCTGTCTTTATTTCTAATTAGACCCACTTTGTCTTTATTTCTAATTTAGACCCACAATATCTTTATTTCTAATTAGACCCACTCTATGTTTATTTCTAATTAAACTCACTCTGTCTTTATTTCTAATTAGACCCATTCTATCATTGTTTCTAATTTAGACCCACTCTGCCTTTATTTCTAAATAGACCCACTCTGTCTTTATTTCCAATTTAGACCCACTCTATCTTTATTTCTAATTTAGACCCACTCTGTCTTTATTTCTAATTTAGACCCACTCTGTCTTTATTTCTAATTTAGACCCACTCTGTCTTTATTTCTAATTAGACCCATTCTATCTTTGTCTCTAATTTAGACCCACTCTGTCTTTCTTTCTAATTTAGAGCCACTCTGTCTTTATTTCTAATTTAGACCCACTCTGTCTTTATTTCTAATTTAGACCCACTCTATCTTTATTTCTAATTTAGACCCACTCTGTCTTTATTTCTAATTTATTTCTAACTTCGATCCACTCTGTCTTTATTTCTAATTTAGATCCACTGTCTTTATTTCTAATTTAGACCCACTCTGTCTTTATTTCTAATTTAGACCCACTCTGTCTTTGTTTCTAATTTAGACCCACTCTGTCTTCATTTCTAATTCAGACCCAATCTGTCTTTATTTCTAATTTAGACCCACTCTGTCTTTATTTCTAATTAGACCCATTCTATCTTTGTCTCTAATTTAGACCCACTCTGTCTGTATTTCTAATTTACACCCACTCTATCTTAGTTTCTAATTTGGACCCATTCTATCTTTATTTCTAATTTAGACCCACTCTGTCTTTATTTCTACTTTAGACCCACTCTGTCTTTATTTCTAATCAGACCCACTCTGTCTTTGTTTCTAATTACACCCATTCTATCTTTCATTCTAGTTAGACCCACTCTGCCTTTATTTCTAATTAGACCCACTTTGTCTTTATTTCTAATCTATACCCATTCTATCTTTGTTTCTAATTAGACCCATTCTGTCTTTATTTCTAATTAGACTCACTCTGTCTTTATTTCTAATCAGACCCACTCTGTCTTTGTTTCTAATTACACCCATTCTATCTTTCTTTCTAGTTAGACCCACTCTGTCTTTATTTCTAATTAGACCCATTCTCTCTTTATTTCTAATCAGACCCACCTTGTCTTTATTTTTAATTTAGACCCACTCTATCTTTATTTCGAATTGGACCCACTCTATGTTTATTTCTAATTAGACCCACTCTGTCTTTATTTCTAATTTAGATCCACTCTGTCTTTATTTCTAATTTAGACACACTCTGTCATTATTTCTAATTTAGACCCACTCTGTCTTTATTTCTAATTAGACCCACTCTGCCTTTATTTCTAATTTAGACATATTCCATCTTTATTTCTAATTAGACCCACTCTGTCTTTATTTCTAATTTAGACCCACTCCGTCTTTATTTCTAATTAGACCCACTCTGTCTTTATTTCTAATTTACACCAACTCTGTCTTTGTTTCTAATTTAGACCCACTCTGTCTTCATTTCTAATTTAGACCCACTCTGTCTTTATTTCTAATTTAGACCCACTCTGTCTTTATTTCTAATTTAGACCAACTCTGTCTTTGTTTCTAATTTAGACCACTCTGTCCTCATTTCTAATTAGACCCATTCTATCTTTGTTTCTAATTCAGACTCACTCTGTCTTTATTTCTAATTAGACCCTCCATGTCTTTATTTCTAATTTAGACCCACTCTGTCTTTATTTCTAATTAGACCCATTCTATCTTTGTCTCTAATTTAGACCCACTCTGTCTTTATTTCTGATTTAGACCCACTCCATCTTTGTATCCAATTTAGATCCAATCTATCTTTGTTTCTAATTTAGACCCACTCTGTCTTTATTTCTAATTTAGACCCGCTCTGTCTTTTTTTCTAATTAGACACATTCAATCTTTGTTTCTAACATAGACCCACTCTGTCTTTATTTCTAATTTAGACCCACCCTGTCTTTATTTCTAATTTAGACCCACTCTGTCCTTATTTCTAATTTAGACCCACTCTGTCTTTATTTCTAATTCGACCCACCTTGTCCTTATGTCTAATTTAGACCCACTCTATCTTTATTTCTAATTAGACCCACTCTATGTTTATTTCTAATTAGACCCACCTTGTCTTTATGTCTAATTTAGACCCACTCTATCTTTATTTCTAATTTAGACCCATTCTATCTTTGTTTCTAATTTAGACCCACTCTGTCTTTATTTTTCATTTAGACCCATTCTTTGTTTCTAATTTAGACACACTCTGTCTTCATTTCTAATTTAGACCCACTCTGTCTTTATTTCTAATTAGACCCACTCTGTCTTTATTTCCAATTTAGACCCACTCTATCTTTATTTCTAATTTAGACCCTCGCTGTCTTTATTTCTAATTAGACCCACTCTGTCTTTATTTCTAATTTAGACAGATTCTATCTTCATTTCTAATTAGACCCACTCTGTTTTTATTTCCAATTAGACATACTCTGTCTTTATTTCTACTTTAGACCCACTCTGTCTTTATTTCTACTTTAGACCCACTTTGTCTTTAATTCTAATTTAGATGCATTCTATATTTGTTTCTAATTTCGACCCACTCTGTCTTTATTTCTAATTTAGACCCACTCTGTCTTTCTTTCTAATTTAGACCCTCGCTGTCTTTATTTCTAATTAGACCCATTCTATCTTTCTTTCTAGTGAGACCCACTCTGTCTTTATTTCTAATTAGACCCACTCCGTCTTTATTTCTAAGCAGACCCACTCTATCTTTATTTCTAATTTAGACCCACTCTGTCTTTATTTCTAATTAGACCCACTCTGTCTTTATTTCTAATCTAGACCCATTCTATCTTTGTTTCTAATAAGACCCATTCTGTCTTTATTTCTAATTAGACCCACTATGTCTTTATTTCTAATTTAAACCCACTCGGTCTTTATTTCTAATCAGACCCACTTTGTCTTTATTTTTAATTTAGACCCACTCTATCTTTATTTCGAATTAGCCACACTCTCTGTTTCTTTCTAATTAGACCCACTCTGTCTTTATTTCTAATTTAGACCCATTCTATCTTTGTTTCTAATATAGACCCACTCAGTTTATATTTCTAATTTAGACCCACTCAATCTTTATTTCTCATTTAGACCAACTCTGTCTTTATTTCTAATTAGACCAACTCTGTCTTTATTTCCAATTTAGACCCACTCTGTCTTTATTTCTATTTAGATCCACTCTGTCTTTACTTCCAATTTACACCCATTCTATCTTTATTTCTAATTAGACCCACTCTGTCTTTATTTCTAATTCAGACCCACTGTCTTTATTTCTAATTAGACCCACTCTGTCTTTATTTCTAATTTAGACCCACTCTGTCTTTATTTCTAATTTAGACCCATTCTATCTTTGTTTCTAATTTAGACCCACTCTATATTTATTTCTAATTTAGACCCACTCTGTCTTTCTTTCTAATTTCGACCCACTCTGTCTTTATTTCTAATTTAAATCCACTCTGTCTTTATTTCTAATTTAGACCCACTCTGTCTTTATTTCTACTTAGATCCATTCTATCTTTGTCTTTAATTTAGACCCACTCTGTCTTTATTTTTAATTTAGACCCACTCTATCTTTGTTTCTAATTTAGACCCATTCTATCTTTATTTCTAATTTAGACCCACTCTGTCTTTATTTCTAATTTAGACCCACTCAGTCTTTATTTCCAATTAGACCCACTCTGTCTTTATTTCTAATCTAGACCCATTCTATCTTTGTTTCTAATAAGACCCATTCTATCTTTATTTCTAATTAGACCCACTCTTTCTTTATTTCTAATTTAGACCCACTCTGTCTTTATTTCTAATCAGACCCACTTTGTATTTATTTTTAATTTAGACCCACTCTATCTTTATTTCTTATTAGACCCACTCTCTGTTTATTTCCAATTTAGACCCATTCAATCTTTATTTCTCATTTGGACCAACTCTGTCTTTATTTCTAATTAGACCAACTCTGTCTTTATTTCCAATTTAGACCCACTCTATCTTTATTTCTAATTTAGACCCACTCTGTCTTTATTTCTATTTAGATCCACTCTGTCTTTACTTCTAATTTAGACCCATTCTAGCTTTATTTCTAATTAGACCCACTCTATCTTTATTTCTAATTCAGACCCACTCTGTCTTGATTTCTAATTAGACCCACTCTGTCTTTATTTCTAATTTAGACCCACTCTGTCTTTATTTCTAATTTAGACCCATTCTATCTTTGTTTCTAATTTAGACCCACTCTATATTTATTTCTAATTTAGAACCACTCTGTCTTTATTTCTAATTAGACCCACTCTGTCTTTATTTCCAATTTAGACCCACTCTGTCTTTATTTCTAATTTAGACCCACTCTGTCTTGATTTCTAATTAGACCCAGTCTATCTTTGTCTCTAATTTAGACCCACTCTGTCTTTATTTCTAATTTAGACCCACTCTATCTTTGTTTCTAATTTAGACCCATTCTATCTTTATCTCTAATTTAGACCCACTCTGTCTTTATTTCTAATTTAGACCCGCTCTGTCTTTTTTTCTAATTAGACACATTCTATCTTTGTTTCTAATATAGACCCACTCTGTCTTTATTTCTAATTTAGACCCACTCTGTCTTTATTTCTAATTTAGACCCACTCTGTCTTTATTTCTAATTTAGACCCACTCTGTCTTTATTTCTAATTTAGACCCACTTTGTCTTTATTTCTAATTTAGACCCACTCTATCTTCATTTCTAATTAGACCCACTCTATGTTTCTTTCTAATTAGACCCACTCTGTCTTTATTTCTAATTTAGACCCACTCTATCTTCATTTCTAATTAGACCCACTCTATGTTTCTTTCTAATTAGACCCACTCTGTCTTTATTTCTAATTTAGACCCATTCTATCTTTGTTTCTAATTTGGACCCACTCTCTCTTTATTTCTCATTTAGACCCATTCTATCTTTGTTTCTAATTTAGACCCACTCTGTCTTTATTTTTAATTTAGACCCACTCTGCCTTTATTTCTAATTTAGACCCACTCTGTCTTTATTTCTAATTTAGACCCACTCTTTTTTTCTTTCTCATTTAGACCAACTCTTTTTTTATTTCCAATTTAGACCCACTCTGTCTTTATTTCTAATTAGACCCACTATGTCTTTATTTCCAATTTAGACCCACTCTGTCTTTATTTCTATTTAGATCCACTCTGTCTTTACTTCTAATTTACACCCATTCTATCTTTATTTCTAATTAGACCCACTCTGTCTTTATTTCTAATTCAGACCCACTGTCTTTATTTCTAATTAGACCCACTCTGTCTTTATTTCTAATTTAGACCCACTCTGTCTTTATTTCTAATTTAGACCCATTCTATCTTTATTTCTAATTTAGACCCACTCTATATTTATTTCTAATTTAGACACACTCTGTCTTTATTTCTAATTTCGACCCACTCTGTCTTTATTTCTAATTTAAATCCACTCTGTCTTTATTTCTAATTGAGACCCACTCTGTCTTTATTTCTACTAAGATCCATTCTATCTTTGTCTCTAATTTAGACCCACTCTGTCTTTATTTCTAATTTAGACCCACTCTATCTTTGTTTCTAATTTAGACCCATTCTATCTTTATTTCTAATTAGACCCACTCTGTCTTTATTTCTAATTTAGACCCACTCAGTCTTTATTTCTAATTAGACCCACTCTGTCTTTATTTCTAATCTAGACCCATTCTATCTTTGTTTCTAATAAGACCCATTCTGTCTTTATTTCTAATTAGACCCACTCTATCTTTATTTCTAATTTAGACCCACTCTGTCTTTATCTCTAATCAGACCCACTTTGTATTTATTTTTAATTTAGACCCACTCTATCTTTATTTCTCATTAGACCCACTCTCTGTTTATTTCTAATTTAGACCCATTCAGTCTTTCTTTCTCATTTGGACCAACTCTGTCTTTATTTCTAATTAGACAAATTCTGTCTTTATTTCCAATTTAGACCCAATCTATCTTTATTTCTAATTTAGACCCACTCTGTCTTTATTTCTATTTAGATCCACTCTGTCTTTACTTCTAATTTAGACCCATTCTAGCTTTATTTCTAATTAGACCCACTCTATCTTTATTTCTAATTCAGACCCACTCTGTCTTGATTTCTAATTAGACCCACTCTGTCTTTATTTCTAATTTAGACCCACTCTGTCTTTATTTCTAATTTAGACCCATTCTATCTTTGTTTCTAATTTAGACCCACTCTATATTTATTTCTAATTTAGAACCACTCTGTCTTTATTTCTAATTAGACCCACTCTGTCTTTATTTCCAATTTAGACCCACTCTGTCTTTATTTCTAATTTAGTCCCACTCTGTCTTGATTTCTAATTAAACCCAGTCTATCTTTGTCTCTAATTTAGACCCACTCTGTCTTTATTTTGAATTAGACCCACTCTCTGTTTATTTCTAATTAGACCCACTCTGTCTTTATTTCTAATTTAGACCCATTCTCTCTTTGCTTCTAATTTAGACCCACTCTGTCTTTATTTCGAATTAGACCCACTCTGTCTTTACTTCTAATTAGACCCACTCTGTCTTTATTTCTAATTTAGACCCACTCTCTCTTTGTTTCTAATTTAGACCGACTCTGTCTCTATTTCTAATTAGACCCATTCTATCTTTGTTTCCAATATAGTGCCACTCTGTCTTTTTTTTCTAATTTAGACCCACTCTGTCTTTATTTCTAATTTAAACCCACTCTCTCTTTATTTCTAATTTAGACCCACTCTGTGTTTATTTCTAATTTATTTCTAATTTAGACCCACTCTGCTTTTATGTGTAATTTAGATCCACTCTGTCTTTATTTCTAATTTAGACCCACTCTGTCTTTATTTTTAATTTAGACCCACTCTGTCTTTGTTTCTAATTTAGACCCACTCTGTCCTCATTTCTGATTTAGACCCACTCTGTCTTTATTTCTAATTTAGACTCACTCTGTCTTTATTTCTTATTTAGACCCACTCTGACTGTATCTCTAATTAGACTCATTATATCTTTGTTTCTAATTCAGACCCACTCTCTCTTTATTTCTAATTTAGAGCCACTCTGTCTTTATTTCTAATTTAGACCCATTCCATCTTTATTTCTAATTTAGACCCACTCTTTCTTTGTTTCTAATTTAGACCCACTCTGTCTTTATTTCTAATTAGACCCATTCTATCTTTGTCTCTAATTTAGACCCACTCTTTCTTTCTTTCTAATTTAGACCCACTCTGTCTTTATTTCTAATTTAGACCCACTCTGTCTTTATTTCGAATGTAGACCCACTCTGTCTTTATTTCTAAATAGACCCACATTGTCCTTGTGTCTAATTTAGACCCACTCTATCTTTATTTCTAATTAGACCCACTCTATGTTTATTTATAATTAGACCCACTGTGTCTTTATTTCTAATTTAGACCCATTCTATCTTTGTTTCTAATTTAGACCCATTCTATCTTTGTTTGTAATTTAGACCCACTCTGTCTTTATTTCTAATTTAGACCCACTCTGCCTTTATTTCTAATTTAGACCCTCGCTGTCTTTATTTCTAATTAGACAAACTCTGTCTTTATTTCCAATTTAGACCAACTCTATCCTTATTTGTAATTTAGACCCACTATGTCTGTATTTATAATTTAGACCCATTCTATCTTTGTTTCTAATTCAGACCCACTCTGTCTTTATTTCTAATTGAGACCCATTCTATCTTTGTTTCTAATTTAGACCCACTCTGTCTTTATTTCTAATTTAGACACCCTCAGCCTTTATTTCTAATTTAGACCCACTCTGTCTTTATTTCTAATTAGACCCACTCTGTCTTTATTTCTAATTTAGACCCACTCTGTCCTTGTTTCTAATTTAGACAAATTCAATCTTTATTTCTAATTCAGACCCACCCTTTTTTTATTTCTAATTTAGACCCACTCTGCCTTTATTTCTAATTTAGACCCACTCTGTCTTTATTTCTAATTAGACCCACACTGTCTTTATTTCCAATTTAGACCCACTCTATCTTTATTTCTAATTTAGACCCTCGCTGTCTTTATTTCTAATCATTCCCACTCTGTCTTTCTTTCTAATTTGGACCCATTCTATCTTTATTTCTAATTAGACCCACTCTGTCTTTATTTCCAATTACACCCACTCTGTCTCTCTACTTTAGACCCTCTCTGTCTTTATATCTAATTTAGACCCACTCTGTCTTTATTTCTAATTAGACCCTCTCTGTCTTTATTTCCCATTTAGACCCACTCTATCCTTATTTCTAATTTAGACCCACTCTGTCTTTATTTCTAATTTAGACCCATTCTATCTTTGTTTCTAATTTAGACCCACTCTGTCTTTATTTCTAATTTAGACCCACTCTGCCTTTATTTCTAATTTAGACCCACTCT